>MU254067.1:0-32674 GCA_019669825.1 Calycina marina
GTAGGGGAATCGAATGAACCAATTCAATGGACTGTACAGTGTGTGGTTGTGGATAAAAATGAAGTTTAAGATGCTCTTCAATTTCATGCGAAATAATTCCGCACAGGCCTAAAAACTTGGACGTGGCTCTCAGGCCATTTGGTCTAAGTCCTCATGTGACTTTCCTATTAGGTATAGTCGCCATCTGATATGAGGCTAGACCCAAAATGGCCCGAGCCTGCTGAGGTAATGACAATCTGACAGGATGTGCAAGTCACGTGGGCACAACCCTCACAATTCCGCAGGCTAGAGTGAAGATGATGAGTAACTTCATGTGAATACGTGTACGACGATGGTAAGATTGCACACTCATCAACGAAGACATAGAAGTTACTCTGTATGAGTGTTTAGTGTTCGCACCCTACTTGACGGCATCATGACATGGCATAGGCATAATTGAAGGCAGCAGTCAGTGGTCTAGGAATTGAAGTATAGGTTAATGGGCTAGTTTCGTTGCCGGAGGTTGGAGTGTAGATGTTGGATAACCTTGCGGACGCGACATGAAGTCGCGCATGCTCTATTGTATAGCTACACCCCTAGTGATGATTGATCCCTGCTCAGTTTCTAGATTCTGTGAAAATGGCTTGGAGAGCAAAGCAGTACCATTCCTGGACTTTTGGGTTTGGTTTTGGCGCTGGAGGCAAAACATTGTGATAGGCTTTGTCTAGGTAAATACAGGTCATGCAGTTAGGTGATCAGGCGCAAGGAGGTTGGTTCCGGGGAGAAACGTTCCTTGTGATTGTTTACCTGTATGGGTGTTCACTAGAGCAACGTTGTTGGTATCAAGAGAGGTCTATTTCGGGGAGGTTTGAAGTTCATTGCATAGGTTGGAGCTTGGGGCGAGGATGATGTGCGAGCTCCTGGCACCACCGTCGAGTCGAGTAGTCGAGTGATCACATGCCAACAACACTCAAAACTCGACCGTATTTCATCGTTGCCGTTTAGTCTCAATAGCCGGTTGGTAATGTAGAGTTAGCTGATGTAATCAAGAGCAGTATCGGAATAGTATGGGGTTTATTGCGGCGAAGATGCTCGGTAACCTCGTGGCAGCACACGTTCAAGCGACACGAAGTCACGCAGAATTATCAGGACCTTATTTCGTGAGAATGTTTAGTCACTGTTTGGGTGTGGTTTTCTGTCGTGGAAACAATATCGACTTCAAGTCAGCTGCCACAGTACCCGAGTTCTGATATGTTCCAGTAAACAATAGACCAGATGTTGGAGTAAAGGTGCTGCCAATCCCAAAGGTATGGTTGTTTCTACGTTGTATAAGCTCATATGTCGGACTCTCGTTGTAACCTTCCTTAGATGAAGATCGCGGTCGTAATCGGATCTTTGGGGAAATTTCTTGGAAATAGTTTGTGCGGAGATTGAAATGAATCAGAACGTTGGGCAACCTCATGGTGATTGTCATACTTTGTCGTAGTACGAGGTTGTGTAGCATGATGATACAAACTCAAACACTTCGACTTCGGCTTTGCTTCCTCTCGAGGTAGCGCTGGCTCCTCATTGACCAGTGTTCGACTTGTAGAGTTCATGTTGATACTATGAAGACGATGTCCCAAGAACCACTCCATCGGGGTGGATATTGTTGTGATGAAAAGCCGTACTAAAGGCTCGCGCAACGACGTTGAGCAACCTGAAGCTCATGGTATCACAGTAATTTAATTTCTGCCACTCAGAGTGCCACGCTACATCAATGAAACGAAATTAACCTCGTAACCACTCAGTGTTTCTTCCTACTCGTACCGACTTTTCAATGCATGAATAAACAGCATAATGATGAGGTCAATGAACTGGAAGCTCCAAGCCTTCAAGTCAAACTTCGGGAAATCCTGATTTGGGTCTTGATGCGAATTTGACGCGTTTCGCGAATGTCGTGGGGGGTGTGATCGCCACCAGGGTCCTGCGGTCTGTGTGGTGGGCAGCAAGGAAGCAGAAAAAGAAGTGGTAATGGGAAACACGAGAAGTGGTGCTGCAGTGCGATGTGACCTTGCGTCGGCTTTCTGCATTGCTTTCGTGGACCTACATGTCTGATAGCTTGGTGTCAGCTTGCCTACAAACGAATGAAGAAGCTGCTCGTCGATGACGGCGATGGCCACCATGAAGTTAGAATGCAGGGATGAGCTGACCATGGATTTAGACTAGATGCGTCTTTGTCATGCACCAGCCACAGCCAGATTCAAGCTTGGACGCATTTGATACTCGCTAAGGATAGGTAGCATCATGCGTAACTGTAGTTTGACCACAAGGGGTCCTGAATGTCGGCGTGTTGAGCGTTGAGCAGGCTTGTTGACATCTCTCTTCACTCTCTCTCGCAAAGAGAAGCTTCCAAGTGCCCTCTCCATCGATCTTGACGACAGGTGTCTATGGCGACCATGGCGATCTTGAAGAGATTTCCGGGTTTTGGATGCTGAATTAGAGTGCTGATGGCTGGATCTGGTTGACTCGGGTACTAGCCGCTCAGCTTGACCAGGAAGAAGAGGTCTCGCGCTATACCAGGTTGGAAAATACCCCGATGTGCCGCCGGTGTTATGATTGGACAGAGCTGGACATATCTCTGGGGGATTACCAGGGACAGAGATGCGGGTGCTCATCGTGAGGGGACAGACAGGGGGAAGCCGGTCATAACGTCATTGTAAAAAATATGAAGAGATGGGACCAGGTTGACAACGCAGAGGAGACGTGGAGTGCGGTGAGCTGTCCATCTCCGAGGAGGCTTCTTTACTTCAACATCTCACACACCCTGCTCCTTCAAATTTAATGCAAGACCTCTGCTGCCGCCCGGCGGGTAAACTCTGATCAGATGATGGTTGAGAATAAGATTAAGGGGAGATTGCAATTCAGCCAGCGACGCCAGCGACAAATAGATGGCTACCAGCCGCCACAAGCACCAATCTCACCAACCTCTGTTTGTTTATTGATGGCACACTAGTGAATGGCGCCTCATCTTCAGGCCAGATATGGGTAGGTTCGGTTTGCCGTGCCTTGATTTCCCCAGCCTCATTCTCACCTCTAACATCGCGCTTCAGTCGTGGCTGGAATTATGTGTATTCCTTGCAGAACATCCAATTGATTGTCAGAACTGCTCCAAAGGTGTCCGGAAACATTGAAAATCATGGCCTGTACAATAATCTATAAAGCTGCGATATCGTCGAAAGCAGCTGGTAGTCCTCCAGGCTAGGATACCTCCGTAGACTAGAGCTCCTAGAGCTGCCAAAGGTGAATTGGAGTCTCAGGGACACTTTGTTTTGAGCTTGTGTCGCACAGGTAACAGCTATGGAGATAAGACAGGCCAGTTAGCTCATTTGGTCTTAAACGGAGTATGGTTTGCTTGGGATGGTGGCTGGGAGTTGGCACAAAAGCAGGAAACTCTAAATGACCCTTTCCTAATTGGGTTAAGCGAGCTCCCGCTCTTGGGACTTATTAAAACCTTCCTCCCCGTGCCCTTCTTTCCTCTTCTTCACCCTCACTCATAACCAAACGTTGTCGTCTTAATAATCACTCGCGCTTTCCATCTCAATCACTCTCCATCACTTCCAGTACTCGTTACTATCAGCATCAACTCACACTCACACATCTCTTCCAGGTTCAATCACTCCACACAATCAACATGAAGTCTTTCTCCATCGTCGCCATCAGCGCCTTCGCTGCTACCGCTGTTGCCCAGGGAAGCCTTCCAAGCTGCGCTGTAGGTTGCCCCCATCTTATATTCTATCCCTCATTACCAGTTGGGGACCGTCGCCATAAATTCTTGGTGGTTGAGCAAAGAATGCTTGTGGGCTGGACGAAAACGGTTTATGACGCGATAATATCGGAATCCTTGGTCAACACGACCATCGTACCACAACTAGTGTCGAAGAAAGTATTGTTGAGAGGGTCAATTGGGTGCAAGGAGCTCAGGGAACATCATTTGGCACAACTTCGCCAACCCACAATTGATCAAGGGCTGGATAATCCCTGCAAAGCGCGCCACATCAATGATGAGCTTTCTACCAGCTGGACCCAGTGACAAGCATATCTGGAAACCATTTACTGACTCCACTCTAGCAATCCTGCATCGATAGTATCTTGGGCAAGGCTAGCACCTTTGACGGAGACTGCGCTACCACCGATGCTGCGTGCTTGTGCAAGGATGTCAACTTCACCTATGCCATCCGTGATTGCTCTACCGAATCTTGTGAAGACGGAGTCGCTGCTGAAGCCATCGCATATGGTGTAACCTACTGTTCTATGGCTTCTGCTGGTCGTATGTTGCTCGCTGACCTCAGCCTCTCCTCACAACGAACTAACAATATGCCAGAAACATCAATTGCCGCTCCAACTTCCGTCACCGATACCGCCGCAGGAGGTGCAGGTTCGTCCGCCACAACCACTACCAACGCTTCTGGTGCCGGAGGAGCTTCTTCGTCCGCTGTTACCACATCTGCCATCGAGTCCGTTGTCACCAATGATTCTTCAACTTTCACTTCTACCGTTGGCTCGACCACTGTCTATGGAGCTGCCGGTGGCGATGCATCGGCCACGACTTCCGCCTCTGACGCTTCCTCTGCTATCACAACCTCCGCCATTGAGTCTATTGTCACAGATGCCTCTTCTACTTTCACTTCGATCATTGGTTCCACCACCATCTTCAGCGGTGCAGGAGCTGCTGCTTCATCTGGTGCTGATGGAGCTGGCTCTTCTGCCTCATCTGTTGCCAGCGAAGTTCAGTCGTCTGCTAGCTCTGTCCTCGCAGGAGCCAGCAGCACTTTTGCCAGCATCTCCAGCGCTGCTAGTTCAGATGTTGCCGCTGCCTCTTCAAGCGCCGACGTCGACGGTAGTGCTTCAAGCTCGACTTCTTCCGGCGGTGCTGGACCAATGCAGACCGCCGCTCCAGTTTTCATGGCTGCTGCTGGTCTCGCCGCTATGCTTTTGTAAACAAAATCAGTGGAATTCGAATCGATGGCACGATATATTTTCTCTTTGTTCGATAATATTAACAAAACACAAAAGTGGCATGGTTTATCTGCTTGGGCAGATAGATGGGTTTAATGATTATGAGCACAAAGCATGGAAGGGACTGGACAGCATTAGAAATGTGTGAAAAGAACGTCGTTCTGGCTTGTCGATACCCAACCAGTTTCTGCCCTTGCTTTTTTTTCCAGCTCATATTGGGCGATGGATTTCTCTGTTATTACGATACACATTCAATGAGCGATGAATGGGAGGACGATAATATTGTAATGGATGAGAGCTCTATGAAAGGGTCATTAGCAATATGTGGTCTCTAGCTATGACGGTTTCCTTGGCCTGATTGGGCGAAGTGCCTTGCATTTTTGCTATCTTTTTTTATGGTGGATAGATATTTCAAATGAAATGATCTTCTATCGCTTTGACATTTGCTTTAACGCTAGAAGAGCTAGACATTTGCTTTAACGCTAGAAGAGCTAGACGTTTTAAAGTTTGTGTTAACTCATGTCGATCCACTGGGGAGACGAGAGATAATCACGACTAATTCTCCTTGACAGCATCTCTACAGTCACCATGTAGACAATCTATCAATACCGGGACTTTGCTTCCCATACGCCATGCCGTTATTTATCATAATAATTATCATAAGCTATGAATCGTTTCCCAATTGTTTTGTTAGATATGGTTTTTAGGCGTTCTTGAGATGCTCATGTTGTATCCACAGAGCTCTCCCATTCTGGTAGCTAGCTAAAGGAGACAACGGCCGTCTTCTAGAAAAGCGATAAAGAATTTGTAGACACTTCTTCACTGGTTTTTCTGCGAGAATGACTTACCTACTACCTATCAAACGCTTTGTATGCACATAATGCTGGTTCTCAATAGAAGGGTTTTGCCTGCCAAGAATAGGCCCACCCAATGAAAAAGAGGCTGGCTCAGACGACCATTCACACACCCTTTGTCCACGACATGTCGTCAGGACACACAACGCGGACATTCCTATCCAGTGGTCGCCTGAACTTGAACTTGTTAAGGTTACCGTTCTTGCGTGGTACTACTACAAGTCGAGTATTTGCTGTGAGCAGATGACATCATAGGCAACTTAAGCTTCAGCCCTGTCGTCTCATCGTTTTCAGATGCTTCAACAGCCCACGGTTAAGATACCAGAGAGTATTTCTTCAAACTATAAACAAAATCAAGACGTAAATATGGGTGGAGGCAACTCTTACCCAAGCATGGGTGATGATGTCGAGGTTGAGAGCAAGGGAAATACATACCTGCGTGGTATCGTGGATATGGGAAGGTTAACTAACCCACTGCACAGCTCAAATCTATCACTAACGAGACCTACAGCAACGGAATACGTTTCTCAGTCACAGATATGAAACCACCCACATCGCGTATCCTACCAACTCTGATCTCGTATCGTCTGGATGTCAGTCTCTACGATGCCCAGTACGATGACAAAGGCAACCGCGTCCCGATATCCAAATCTGTGACAGACGCCATCATTGCCGCGCTACTCCGCTTCAAGATCATCTGCGCTGACCTGTATGTACCTCCAAAGCACATTCGTATCATCGCAACAGAAGCGACTCGCACGGCTGTCAACTCATCCGAGTATCGTCATGCCATCAAGGAAGCGACTGGTCTGACCGTTGACATGCTTGGGAAAGAAGAGGAAGGCTATATCGGCGCTCTTGGGGTCGCGAGCGGGTTCTCGGATGTTAGTGGGTTGGTGATGGATTTAGGTGGTGGGAGTATGCAGATCACGTGGCTCAAGATGGTGGATGGACATGTGAGCGTTAGCGAGAAGGGGAGTGTGAGTTTCCCATACGGCGCGGCGGCGTTGACGCAGAAACTTGGGGCGCTGCGTAAGGGAAATAGTGAGGAAGATGACGAGAAAGCGGTTGATGAGTTCAGAGAAGTTATGAAGGGACAGTTCTTGAATGCGTATAACGAGCTGGAAGTGCCAGCGGATATGGTCGAGCAGGCGAAAACAGATGGAGGATTTCCGCTGTATCTTTCTGGAGGCGGGTTTAGAGGATGGGGATATCTGCTTCTTTATATGTCTCAAGTACACGGACGACATTATCCTATATCTCGCATCAATGGGTACTCGGCAGCACGAGCCAAATTCGCTGATGTCGAGCGGCTGAAGAAAGTCGCTAAACAAGCTGAAGAGATATTCCGCGTATCGGATCGGAGAAGAGGACAAGTGCCAGCGGTAGCCTTCCTAGTGAATGTTCTACTAGAGGCTCTTCCCCACGGTATCAAAGTCGCGCATTTCTGCCAAGGAGGTGTCCGTGAAGGTGCGCTCTTCAGAGAGCTCGACCCCAGCATCCGCAACGACGATCCGCTAGAAGTAGCAACTAAAGAATACGCTCGTCCATCCGCCGACAAGATCAGCGATCTCATACTAAACTCCATACCCAAGACCTCCAAGCCTGGAGACCGGACATTCCCAGCATCAATCAGCAAACACATCATCCACGCCTTCGCGAACGTGTTGTACGTCCACATGCCTTCAACAAAAGAGACAGCATCAACAAGCGCACTCTACAGCACCACAGCGGGCCTCCTCTCCGCCATCCACGGCGTCTCGCACGACGCACGCGCCATCCTCGCCCTCATCCTCGAAGAGCGCTACGATGGCGAACTGCCACCGCAAGAAGTGCAATTCAAACTCGCATTGCAATCTACGCTCTCTGCCGAAGAAGTATGGTGGACACGCTATCTCGGCGCCGTGGGCCAACTGATCAGCAAAGCGTATCCGGCCGGCATGATCACGGCACCGCGCATGAACGTCGCGGCGGAGTGGGCGACGGGGTTTGGAAAGTGCGGTATGAAGGATGGGCTGCAGCTGATTCTGAGCATCAGGGAGGTCAAGGATGATGTGTTGATGTTGAGGGAGGCGCTGGAGGAGCATTCGCGGGATATTAAGAAGGTGGGGAAGAGGAAGAATTGGATTGGTGGGAGGGAGGGGTGGGGGATGGATGTGGGGATTAAGATCAAAGAAGTGAAGGAGTTGGATTAGGCATTTGACCTCGGTATTGAGCTGAGATTGGGGGGGCATGAAATGGAGTTATGTAGGTGCTAGATTCCAAGATGCTATCTGACCTAAGCTAAGCGCATGATACGTAAGGAAAACCATAAGAGCATGTCATACTATATGTTAGCATATCTAGGAGTTCCTATCAAGGGCCGTCTCGACCCATCGCCTACACAACCTCCCTCCCCTTCCCTTTCCAACCGTCTTTACTCTCCCAAAGCTACACTGTTACAACTTCTCCTTAACGAAACCCCACAAGCTACACACCATACTCTCCAGAAATCCATTCCCTACTGGTTCTCTTTGCAATCGTCTACCGCGTAGTTCTCGCACAGTGCGACCAGAAGCGCAAGACGTGTTTCTGCGGACTGAGATGGTATTGCTAGCGTTAGTAGAAGGTAGAGTACCCCTGTGCCCTAGCTAACGAGGAATCCATGAGGTTCCTGGCCAGCTCGTAGGCCATTCGCACTTCGAGATCAACATCCGGAGATGCTCTCGACATCGTAAGCACTTGTCCGTCAGAAAGCAAGAATGACACCAGTCAACTCGTACTGATTTTCTCGGCCAGATATCCAACCTTTCTTGGAAGGAGAGAACTATCGTTAACGTGATTTATTAATACTTAAGGATCAGATATCTGGAAGGGAGCACTAGGTTAAATGTAACTGTCGTTGTACTGTTGTATTGTGTGTTGTTCAGAGTCTATGGAATGAGAAGCATCTAATGGTTGTGCCAAGAGGCGCGCCACAGTAGCCTCAGCCACCCCTGGCTTGGCAGAACGCTGCGCGAAGAAGCCAACGTTCAACTGAGCCATTCCTCCCGCAAAACCTCTGATATTCTCGACCAGGCGAAGACAACCGAACCTCGAATCTCGACTTCTTCCTCAACGCGCAACAATCTTAGCAGCTATGCATCTCACGTTTAGCTTCCCACCTATTAAGTCGCGACACGGGCCCAACTAACCGGATTCCAATACTTCTTCGCTGCCTTCTGGCTCTTCATGTCCGTCGCCGTAGCACTTGCTGCTGAGATTCACGACGAGCGCATTGAAGCACGGGCTCTTGATAACTACGAGCTGTGTTGTAGACCCAGCTAGCAATGCCAGTGCAAAACTCTCTTGTAGCACTGTAGCTCACCTGGTGTATCAACTCTTGAAACCTATGACTACAATTGCTACGTGCATTATGTTTGTGGCAACGTATCGTCTGAAGGGGCGTAGAACCTAAACGTTACGGATCACTGAGTAAAGGCGATTGAAAGCTGCTCTAGCCCAGGCCCATGAGTTTTTATAATTTAGTAGGAAGGTCAGCGAAGACGCATCCATACTTGCCACTGGCTTGAGCGCGGAAGTCGTGATTATGTGAAATTCAAGCTTCTTGACACGTCCTCTCTTGTTTTTCTTTGCAATCATTTCTTCATTCGTAGATCCACAGACCGATAACGCATACAAAGAACTGCTACACTAGAAACCTCTTCTCAATTATGCATATTGTTTTGGGAATTACCTATACTATGCGTGAAAAGCGAATCTGACAGCAACACATGATGTTTCAAGTGCAAGAGCTACCAACAATGGCAAGAGGGTACATGATGATGATGATTATTTCCGTCCCGTGAGACCTCCCGAAGGGTATAAGAACCTGCTAAGCTAGCGGTTTATATACAGGAATACACCAGAAAGCAGATCGTGGGATAGGCCAGAGGGGCCTGGCAGGTGGCTCTAATACAAAGAGACTACTCCCTCCGGCAAGAGGTACATGTAACAGCAGAACATGAGAAGATAGCAACAGTAGATCGATAAGGAAATTGTAATATTGAGGGACGAGATCAGCAACTCGGAATGGAATGTCGAGCCTCGAAAGTCTAATCTTCACACTAATGTGACTAGTACTGTTCCATGCTGGTACTTCACCTGTGAAGAATTATCAAAGTTTTCTGCTTGAAGAGGTCGAGGTAATCGAAGGCTGGGTCTTTTATCATCGAAATGAGCTTGAGGTTGCGCAAAAACCTGCAGGGTTTGACAACTAAGTTACTGACCCCATCAGAAGGATTCAGTAGAGCATACATGATACAATGTATATAATACTATAAGCTTAGTCGTAAGCTATCGAGTACATCATCTGGCTTTCTATCATACAGTATCTCCGCAAACGGAGTCTTGGCTTGCAGCATCGTATCGTACAGCACACTTCCAGTAAGTCGATCAGACAGCGCCTGGTTGGAGTCCAGGTTGCTCTGGGAGCGCAGCGTCGCTTCTGTTATGACTCCGTTGCGGGCTGTAAATTCCAAATTCTTTCCCTTTTCTGTTCGCCGTCCATAGGTGAATTGTGGTGTTTGGCCGTATATCCATTCTGGTGACATCAATTCGGCACACCCTTTCATCACTTCGGGTACATCCGCATAATTATCGGCTTCGTGGATTTGCAGTTCTCCTCCTTCTTGGCCATATAGGTCGTGCCATTGGTCAATGACTGCCTTAATGAATGCGTCATTGTCCAGCTTTGGTATAACATTCGCAACATTCGATCTCACGCTATCAACACCACGAGCTGTGATGTACTTCTTGACTAAAGACTTGAGGTACTGGTCAATTCGAGGCAGGTTTTCGGAGTGAAGTAGACAGGTTCCGTGATGCAGTGACCTCAACCTCGTCAATTTATAGGCTGATCCCGAAACCTTGAATGGTCTCAGATCACCCTCGAAGCGATCCTCTTTATTCAGGCCAGGCTCATTCATGTCTTGCACAATATCATGTCGCTCATTGACCCTTGTGTGCTTCCCTCCAACCTTCTGCAGCGCACGAACAACCATTTGCGCATGTGTATCTCGATCGAACATCGAAATAGGGCATATGACGCTGTAGTTAACGTTCCCCAGGTCGTGGAAGACAGTACCTCCGCCAGACCTTCGTCGTACGAGGTCGACTCTATTGGCGGACAGAAACGGAAGATTGGCTTCTACCCATGGGTTCTGGTTCCGACCGAGGACAACACATGGCCGGTTGACGTATAGAAAGAGAACTTTAGACTCAGGGGGTGTCTTCTGGAGAAGATAGTGTTCGATTGAGAGGTTGATGTAAGGATCTGTGAGTCGAGATATGAAGACCAAACTTCTCCTGGACGTGTCTGTAGCTATCCTAGCTAGCTCAGAGAATCTTCGAAAACTTTGGACAGCCCAATTGGGTCTGCTCTGCGACCGCCGCAGCAGCGCATACAATCCTCTCGACGGAGCCATGAGTAGTGCAAGAATTGAAGCAGGGTGGATGTTCACCTATCCGGTCAACAGGGGTGTCATGATTCCGTGCGCACGGGCCAAAAACACCAAAACCTCAAATCGCGTTCCCTTCTAAAATGTAAACATACAACTTATTCGCAAATATGGGCCGACCGATACGATCTAATCCTTTTCGGTCACCTTCCCCTGAATCTTTACAAGGTAAAGAAGCTATGAATACACGGAAAAGTCGGTTCTTCGATGCCTTAGCTGGCTCGGTATTCGGGATCGATGTCATTACGAGCTATTTCGAAGGGTAATTCAATCTCCGAGTCTTGTGGGCACAAGTGGAAAGCACAGTACTTAGAATTTGGAAGCGCAGCGAAGAATGGGTCTCGGCCGAAGTCTGCTATACTCGGAGGGAGGTCGAAGGTCACGAAATCGATGTGTAAGATGCTTTGTTCTCCGACTCGAAATCCAGCCCGGCAACACCCTTTCGATACACAGATCGCATTCTACAATATACCTGTCGGAACACGTCGACTACAGAGGAAAATGAAGGAATACACTAGAGGAGGTGGTCGTTATATCATGGCGTATGTAAATAACGTCATTTCGGAGAAAAACCACCCTGAAAGACAAGAATACGGTTCGGATCGCCTCTGGAAGTCCCTCTTCGGATTCTTCGACCATATCGTATATACAGACGAAATGCATATTGATCCTACATCTCAGGCACGTAACCGAACCACCCCAGAGCAAGGAACGCGTGACGATCCGGAGAATATCGAGGAACGGCCTCCCCTCCGAGGGGTATGATTTCACATCGCGGCTTGGATCAGCTGGTGGGGAAAAGCCGACCGAGTCGCGTTCTATAATAATGAAGAAAATTCAATCGAACGTCCTCCTTACCCTCCGAAGCATCGCCGACGCCCAACAACCGAAACATAGGACGAATATCACTACCGAGTGCAAGAATGGGAAGCCGGGAAGACTCACGAGGTTGAAATCAAGGTTCGGGGCAACAAAATGACTCAAAAGTACTATGTAGATCGGCTTCTACCTATCTACGTACGTGCAATCGAGTCTATGCGTGAAATTGACGATATCCCGTGGCTATTACAAGAGGATGGCGACCCTTCACACGGTATGCGGAAGAGGGCCTTGCACAAGGGTATAAAGAAGCCTCCAACATCCGAAATTTGTACCACCCTGGACAGAGTCCGGATTGTAATCGAATCGAAGGTATTTGAGCTATTCTCAAGCAAAGATTACGTCGGAGAGTGTTCAATTGTGAGGACGAAATGAAGGAGGCTATTTAAGAGGAATGGGCGAAAATTACGATGCAAGAGATACGGGATCGTGTTGCAGATATGCCTAGAAGATGCGCCGAGCTTCAGAGATCAGGTTGCAAGCCGATTCGAGGTAATAAGTGGTAATGTTATGTTATAAGTTAAATATATAGTATATCTGAACCTCTTGATCGATTTGGTGGGTTTAGCCCGTGCGCACGGAATCATGACGACCCCTGTCGCGGTTAATCATCTGGGTATTCGGGATTTAGGAGCCGATACTTCTGCCCCACTACATGTCTTCTATAATGGAGTCACCACGCTGAGAAAATTATATGAAGTACCAGAGTACAACGACAAGTACCGACTCGTACCGACAAATACTCACTCACTCACTACCAGACCTCTCGTACAAATCAAATATGTCTACCTTTGGAACCTTCTTCAAGGTCACCACGTACGTGCTCGTAGTCCAATTGAAAGCAGACCGTTCTAACAAAGAGCCTACAGCTATGGCGAATCCCATTGCAAATCAGTAGGATGTATTGTTGACGGTGTGCCGCCAGGAATGGTATTGACTGAGGATGACATCCAACCGCAGATGACCAGACGTCGCCCAGGTCAAAGCAAGCTCACAACCCCTCGCGATGAGAAAGACAGAGTGGAAATTCAGTCGGGCACCGAGTTCGGCATAACCCTCGGTACACCTATTGGCATGCTCGTACGAAACCAAGATCAGCGACCTAAGGACTACGGAGGCTCGACAATGGATTTATTCCCAAGACCTAGTCATGCGGATTGGACATATCAGGAGAAATACGGAGTGAAGGCTAGCAGTGGTGGTGGTAGAAGTAGTGCTAGAGAGACGATTGGAAGAGTGGCTGCTAGTGCCATTGCGGAAAAGTACTTGGCGCTTGCCCATGGTATTGAGATTGTGGCTTGGGTTTCCTCCGTTGGAGATGTCCACCAGTTTCCACCTACCGCAGAGCACCCAACACCATCTTCGAATCCCGAGTTCTTGTCTATGATCAACACTATAACCCGTAATAAGGTCGACGAGTTTGTCCCACTACGATGTCCACACACAGACTCCGCATCAAAGATGGCACGCAAGATTGAGGAATTCAGGGATAAGAATGATAGCATTGGAGGTACCGTTACTTGTGTAATTCGCAATGTACCAAGTGGAATTGGCGAACCATGTTTTGACAAGATCGAAGCCATGCTAGCTCACGCTATGCTTAGCATTCCAGCCTCGAAAGGATTCGAAGTCGGTTCCGGTTTCGGTGGATGTGAAGTCCCAGGCTCGATACACAATGATCCATTTGTGCTTGCCACAGAACAGCCATCAGATAGCACTCCACAAACTGGCGCCCAACGTCTTGGTTTGAAGAAGCCTAAACTCACCACTAAGACCAACAACTCTGGAGGAATTCAGGGTGGGATCACTAATGGCGCACATATCTACTTCAGGGTTGGATTCAAGCCTCCTGCAACAATCGGCGTTGCGCAGAAGACAGCTACTTACGATGGGGATATCGATGGTGTGTTGGAGGCTAAGGGACGACATGATCCATGTGTAGTTCCTAGAGCGGTGCCGATTGTGGAGGCAATGGCGGCGCTTGTGGTCATTGATGCGTTGATGGCACAGCAGGCGAGAGAGCAGACAAGGAGTCTGTTGCCTCCACTCAAACATACGAGTTCTGCTAAGCAGCAGGAGGTCAATGGTGTCTAAAATGTATGACACGTAACGGAATATCATAGAGCTTATCATGCAAATGTCTAAAATCTTGACTCTTGGAAGATTTTGTGATATAAAGAGACATGGAGAGTAATGTCTCAAGTTGAAGTTCTGTGTGCCTTCTGTCCACCCCCTCTCGTGGGGAGGCAATGTTCCCTTGCCAACCCAATATCGCGTCTGATATTGTGATTACTTTTATTTCCTGCTCAACGAGTATTGTTCGACCCAAGAGTATGTTTTAGCTGGGCAGCATTACAGCCATCAAATTTTGTCATACTCAAGCTCGCTGTCATCAGACCATACACACTAAGTGTCCAAGTCTCATTGCGCAGGGGACAAAATCATTAGCATCACAACACACAATATGGCACCCACAACGCACCCTAGCACTCGAAAAAGGGCTGACTATGATACTGTTGAACGAATGCAATTCTTTGGTGCATAGTTAAGAAATCCACCGGAGACCAGTGTGGCCTCAATTGTACATCGACCTGAAACTGACATACCACCTTCAACCGCACGTTACTGGCTCAAACAACGCGGATCATTAGGAAATTGAGCACACAGAAGAAGAAGAGCAGGTTCTGCACCTGGTTTAGAGCCTACGACAGCTGCAATTGTTCCAAGCACAATTGCCGCCCAAGACAACCCAATTCACGAAAAAAAAAACTACACAAAACAAGTCGCAGAACTGCAATTGAACCACGCATCACGTACATCACAATGCCGTTTTGCAAAGTCAGATGCTCGGCGATATTACAAACTACACATGACTGAAATATTGATAAAAACAAAGGGTCGCTGATAGAATACGCTCGTCAACATATAGATAAAATCATCATCGACTGCTAGCAATATGTATGGTTCGTAGATGAAGTACATTTCCTTCCGGCCTCATTGCGGAAGGAGCCTCAGTACGAGCTTCAATTTCCAGGTCAAAAAAAGCGATTAGAGTCGTTACGGGAAGAGAAAGCGACTGGTTTGCGGTTTACGGTACGTCTTGCAGGTGGAATCTCATACAACCACAAAGGGGCACTAATCCTCTATAAAGACCCCAAAGAGCCATCAGAGAAAGTCACCAAACCTCATAACGTCGGTGTTCGCGTGCCGACCGACTTCGCGTAACGACCGACCCTGCTTTGAACACCAGACTAACCACCAACTTCAACAGAACGTAATCCAACCAATATGGGATCAATTGAGAAGGCGATGAAAACAATGGAATCGCGAGAACTCGGAGATGATATTCCAGCCTCAAAATACGCTGTCAAGTACAACGTAGACCAAGGGACGCTGCGCGGAAGATGAAAGGGTGTCCAAGCTCCGAGGGAGACCAAAAACATTGCACGACAAAACCTCACACTACAACAAGAGCTAGGGCTTGTAGAATATATCAAAGAGCTCACTAATCTTGGGATCCCACCTACAAGAGACATGGTACAAAATTTCGGCAGTGCAGTTGCTGAGAAGGACCTATCTAAGAGCTGGGTGCAGCGCTTCCTCAACCGACACCGCGACCATCTGGCGTCACGTTGGTCAGCGGGATTGGACCGCAACCGCCCCCAGGCTGATACTTTAGACAAGTACGACGCGTATTTTGATCTCCTGCACTCAAAAATGGACGAGCATAAGATAGAGCAGCGTCTCTCATGCAATATTGATAAGGGCTTCATGATAGGGGTAGAAGGCAGGTCAAAGAGATGGTTCAGTAAGGACGTTTTCCGTCATGGAGGCATTAAAGAAGCCCTACAAGACGGCAACAGAGAGTGGATTACTACTTTCTGTACAGTCTGTGCTGATGGGACTACGCTGTCTCCAGCTCTGATCTATGAGGCGATGAATAATAATATACGGGACAGCTGGGCGGAAAATATACAGCCCGGTGAGCACCAAGCTTATGTCGCCTCATCTCCTACTGGCTGGATGAATAATCGGCTAGGATTAGCATGGGTGAAGAACGTACTTGATGCCAACACTAAGGCCAAAGTTCGGAGGAAATGGCGCCTTCTCATAACCGACGGCAATGGTAGTCACATTACGCGCGAATTCATCGACTACTGCATCAAGAATCGTACATTTCTGGCCATACTACCCGCCCATTCTACCCAGCAAGTTCAGCCACCTGATGTAGTCATGTTCAGGCCTCTCTCAGCTGCCTATTCGTCTGAACTTCGACAGCAACAGTATCGATCACTAGGGCTTCCTCCAGTGAAGAAAGCCGACTTCTTTCCACTATTCTGGTCAGCCTACACCTCCTCCTTTACTAAGAAGAATATGCTCTCCTCATTTGAAGCTACTGGCATTTGGCCCATAGACCCAAGCGTTGTTACAAAGAAGTTTCAGCCTTCTACTCCACCTCAAGAGAGTGGGAATGCAGTCTCATCTCGTCTCTCTCCAAGTGATTGGCAACGTATGGAACGATTGCTGAAGGATGCAGTGAAGGAGGGTACTTATGAGGCAGTCAAGAAGCTCGAAGCGTCGTTCCACCGCACCTCCACTCAAAACAAGCTTCTACACCATCAAAACGAGGAATTACTTACATCGCTTGACACCAAAAATAAGCGTAAGAAGAATGGACGAAGCCTCCCACTTAAAGGGAAGAGTAAGCTTGATGGGGAGGCTACATTTTACTCTCCTCGTTCACTCAAGAAAGGCCGGGCTGAACAAGCAGCAAAGGATGAAGCAGAAGCTGCAGAACAGCTCAAAAAGGTTGGGATGAAGAAGTTTAGGGCTACTAATACACTATACAACAAGATTGCCCAAGAGAAGCGTGAGAAAAGAGAGAAAGACAAGGTGGCGAAGGAGAAGGAGAGGGCAGCAAAAGCGCGGCGTAAGGCAGACGAGAAAGCAGAGAGACCGCCAGAAAGCTCTCCAAACTTCACAAACAGGCAAGCGCAAAGCTTCAAGACCACTGCCTAAGCAGCAGAAGCGTCAAAAGCAAGTGGGTGGACGTGCAGCTTCAAGTGTAGCTCCAAGTGCTGCACCACCACCACCTTCGCAAGTGACTCGTTTAGGCCGCAACACCAAGCTCCCAGCGAAATTCAGATAGCACAAATTGTTTGCAAGGGTCTATTTAGTAGAACACTAGAATGTTAGCTGTATACAACGTTGTGGTGTGGCTCTATAGCTTCAAATTTGATGGGGTCGTGATGTTGGTGGTTGGTCGTTACGCGATGTCGGTCGGCACGCGAACACCGACGTTAAACCACGCAAATCTAAGTACGAAAGCGAGGCAGAGTTTCTTGCTCGGGTGGAGGCTTGGGAACGGAAACAGCCAGAGGTGGAAGTCTTGCCTAATGGCAATGCAATATCACAAAAGTGTTATGTCATAGAGGCAGGCTCTCCCCAAACATGTTGAAGAAATTGCGGGCTTGACAGAGCGGTTATGTGGTGGAAGATGGTCTACGGTTGCGATGTTTAAAGCTGTAATACAGCGTGGATGGGATAGAATTACATTAGAACAGATCCGTAAAAGGATTAAAGAGATGCCCTAGCGCTGTAAATTTATAGAGCTTGAAGGTGGCAGAGTTAGGTCTTCTGTGTGTGATTTTATAAGATAAATACAATTCGAATTCGCGTTTTGTTGTTTTGATCCCCCTGCGTAATGAGATTTTGCACCTAGCAATTAGTCGCTGTCGACCATCTCTGAGACTTCCATCCGGCAGTAGTGGAAATGTCGATTCCTCCTGTCCACCACGTGTTGCACAGAGCTTACTCATGCCTCATAACAAGATGTTGATCTCTCTCGAAATGACCTCTAGGTGTTGTTATACACGGCAAGGCCAACATTCATGGCTTCAATCTTAGGAAAGAACAGGATACGCCGTGGTGGTCAGAGTATCATCGCCTTGTATACTAGCTTCTTTGCCTGAAAACACTGGTACTATCCGGAGAGTCGTTACACATACCTTCAGTCAGACATTCATATGTGGCTTTGTTTTGAGACCCCTGCTGCCCTGGTATGAGCAGTGGAAAGACCTCTACTTCTCACGCGGGGGAAGCCAGGGTGAAAATAGCGCGGCAGACGACGAGGTTCCCTCAACCAAACAAGAACAGAAGTCAGAGTAAATCGACGATGGTGTACCCTTCCATAGTACCACCTTAGTGAACATGCTGCTAGTCTGTTCCAGTATTTGTCTAATTTACTAGAAAGCTTCTCGTGGAAAAAGTCTGGCCTATAATCCGAGTCTACCGGCAAGGATCCAGCACTATCCCGTTCAGCATCGGTCGTCCAGGAGGGATCGAATAGTAAGCCAATCGCTGCTAAGCTCTCCATGCATAGCAAGCACGCTGGCAACCAGCAATCCTTGCACCTAGTCTTCAAAAGGCGCTGAAGGATTAGAACAGTTTTTCAGAAATTTGAACCACAAGCCGACGCCGGCCTCATCTCACGACAGAAGACATCTGAGACCGCCTAACGGAAAGTCAGTGGCTCTACCGACCTTCTTGACTATCGTTCTTATTGAGTAAATCGGAGCTTTACTTGTAGACTGAGAAAGCATCGGAAACATCCCTGGAGCTATTGGCAAGGAAGAGGAAGATGATATGAAAGCGGCAGTCCATGAACATCGAGTGACATGCCTCACAACGAAATTTCATGGGCCGTAGCGACTCTTCCTTACCTACAACGCACTAGCAGGGCCGATGGTGAAGGGATGGTAGACAGTAGTCTCTGTACTGAATCATCTAGCACCTTTGTCCATGAAGCGTCGGACATTGGTGCAGATGGGCGACAGAATCTTCAAGAATGCATAAATTCCGGTCAACAATACTTGGTCTGACACCGACGTGCGCGCATGAGAGGGCAGCCAGCAACTATGCCATACGATCCAAAGCAGCCAGAAGTGCAAAGTTAGCATCAACCATAAACACTGCTGTAGCCAGATGTTCTGAACAAATTTTTTGAAACACTACGTCGCGTGCATGTCATGGACCTGGACGTCCTCTGGCAGATGAACAAGTAAGCATCGGGTTCATGTACCGACCTGAAATCAACACGGCATCTCTCAGGAAGAACAACAAAGAAGATGGTGGTTGCGAAATCCATTGAAAGGCCCATGCGATCTAAACACCCGCTACCGAATGCCCACCATCGCCATAATCATCTAGTCTCATCTCACCTCATCTCAGGTATTAGAATGCCAGATCTTCTCGCCCCTAACGCCTTGTGCTCATAATCTATTTTTTTATCGCTTCGCATCGCATCCTCAGAGGTAAGTGGCAGCGTATCGTCGGGGCTTTCGTTCACTTCTTCTTGGGTGCAGCGGCTCCTTCAGCGGCTTTCTTGGCGTCGGCTGTAACAGCAGGTTAGTGGAGCTCGTACAAAGAGGCTCAGGTCCAGGAGGTCTTACCAGCAGCCTGCTTCTCACGCATCTTCGCGGCAACCTTCTCCTTCTCAGCTGCCATAGCAGTTCCCGACATGGCATTTCCCTTTTTCTACAACCATTCACAGCATCAGCACATATCTTCTACCATTCAAATCTGTCCAGCGCAAACGACTGCAGCCGTACTTACCATATCAGCCATTTTCTTCTGATTAGCCTCACGAGCCTTATCTCTCTGATTTCCACGAGCCATGCTGAAGATTCGATTCCACAACAAAAGGGACGTCTGCGATTCAGTGATATGCTTCAGTGTTTCTGCTTTGCCTACATGGCATGTCGTAAGAACCGCCGGTTCAATATCAATAAGCCTTGGCACTGGCAGTCTCTCAGCTCTCCATTCACTGGCCCATTCACCCGCGCGCTTATCATAAACGCTGGTCTCGTGACTCAGACCTAGCCTCGCACGGACCGCTCTGAAGAAATACTTAGTGAGTGTAGGTAGTGAGCGTTGCCTCTCCTACTTTCTCTCTTTTCCTCCATACTTACCTTCTTGGCAGCTCCCTAACTCATAAAGTAGGAGCTGGCAGTACGAGACCTTCATTACACAGCGAAGCGTCGAGAACTGTTGAATATCCTTCAAGATCTTCATTGGGGGAATTTTTAATTACACACTGCTGCCAACGCGGATATAACTTTCATTGAGAGCTCAGCTTTGGCTGGGTCTTGAAGAAGATTACCGCCCAACTACTGCTGCTCCTTCGCTCTACCTGACGTAAAGTGTCGCACGTTCTACGTATGCGATGATTCACTGTTCTCGTATTGCCAGGTTCGTGAGGTAAGAATTGACGGGTTGGTTTGCATGTGGTTTGGCTGCCTACCACGGTCTTGGAATCGCTCGGTTTGAGCTCTTGACGTCTCAGGAGACTAATGATATCTGTGCCAGTCAGGGTATCATGCTCTGGTACCGGGAGTGCTGCTCAATACCAGATCAACGATGGATTGCTCACGCTCTTTTGGGTGCCATTACCTGCCTCGTTTCGACTGGTGTCAAGATGCGCGAGCTGACACGATACCAGCACCACAAAAAGCATGCTCGCGTGCCTCTACCTTTTAATACATATTAACATACGTACAGCATTTCTACACGCTTGTTGGCATTCGCGTACCTTATGCGCAATTGCCCGCACGTATAGTGTGTCTTTGCGCCGCCAACAGGGCAGCAATGGTGTTTACGACTAGGGTATCGGATAACCTAACCAGACCTACAAATCCCCATCCGCAGCTTACCGAACTTTTCACCTGGTCTACAGATGCCTGATGTGCTCAGCAAGCAAGTTTGGAGGTCTCTCGTGTCACTTAAGCCTGAACTGTCATGAAACAAAATGCCGAGTCACCTCACCCAATCAGTCCTGGCAACACCGCGGCCACGAAACATTTAAGAGATAGATCATACAGTATCGAGAGCTAGCCGCAACGCAAGCGCCTGTCACAGATATTTTGGCCTTTTACGAACCATCTCGGCGTGGATAATCGCTGTCATGCCTCCCGCCGTTGCACAATCCAGAGCGCGGTACTTGGAACCTCGATCCTCAAACACAGTCTCTAATTGCCTTTGTATACCCATTTCAGCCAACAATTCGCCTCCAAACCCGTGCAATCATCCATACCAAGAAGCTCGAGACATCATGCCTTCTATCCAAGCCATTGAAGCAAACTATCGCTCCCTCCCGCTCGCTTCATCTTGCTCCAACCACCAAGCGCAGAAACAAAGAACATCTCACTCCACAATGCCGCCACCCAATTATAGGTCATGGTCACAATAAATGTGATTCATGAAAGGCAAAGAACAACGTGGGTGCGATGCTATTCACCTGTTCTTATAGGTACCGTTTGTTCCCCCCCTTCGATTCTCGCTGTCGTTTGTTTCGTTTCCCTATTGTGCCTGTTCGTCAACAATACCTAGTCATCGACAAACTCTCATTCTGATTCGCAAGGTCGAACAATGAGGCTAGGTCCTCAATAGTCAACAATACCTATTGTATTAATCATTCTCCATCGCTGCAACAATTAGTAGCAACCAGCTTTCCTCCGTCGAATTCTGATCTCTTCTCAATTTCAACGCTCCAATTACGATACGTTACTTTCGCTCACGCACACTATTGATATCAAGCTCACGTCTTCACTCCAAATACAGTTTCTCGAGTACATCGAGATCATTTTCCAATACTGCAGGACAGTTTTACACACTCACTTTTCCCAGTCTAAGGATCCTGCATGTTCTTGCTTCTTAAACTTGGACGCAAAATGTTCAAGCTCGCCTCCAACAAGAACGAACAACCGTCATCCAGCCTACGGGGCCCAGGTTACGTGGTTCTCAATGTCATCCGGGTTCTCAACATCATCTCGCTCATCGTTGTCGTAGTTGCCAGCTGGGTGATGCTCGTCAAGACCGTTATGGCTTCTAATGTACGTTTCCCATCTCCCCTTCTTCCCTTCTCTAGTGATGAGTGTGAGACTAAATTGAGCAGTTCTTCTTCTTTGATGGCGTCTCGCACTTCATCACATCCACCATCGCCATTTTCCTCATCCTCTCCGAAACCTCGCTCTTCCCCAACTACTTCGCAACGACCTGGCCACTTCTCTCAACATCATCCGGCTTCGTCTTTCTTGGTACGTGCCTACTTTCCTTCTCCGTCTATCTTCACTTCCCCCACCTCACCTCCCCAAAATACCAACTAACAACCCCCAGGTCTCTCAATGCTAGGCCTCGGCCTCAATATCCTCGGCAACCTCAACAAGCCCGCAACCTCGCAATCCGCGCTCGGCCTTCCCTTCTGGCGCATCGTCATCGCCTCCGGAATCCTCTCTTCCATCCTCGGCTTTACAAACCTCATCGCCACCTTCTTCTTCTCCGACTCCAAACACGGCATCACCGGCCGCCAAGTCCGCTCCCACGGCGCCTTATCCCCATCCACCAGCCAAAACAAAGCCATTTCTCCCCGCGGCTCTTCCTACGGCGGCAGCGACAAAGCATTCACTATGTCCTCCGCCAGCTCATCTAGTCGTCCACTTCGCCCCCAAAGCCCAGAAGAGCTGCCAATATACCACCAGCAAGCAGCTCCCGAGGACCGGCGAAAGAGCCTGTTCGGTATGAAGCTGCCGGTGCGCATGAGCCAGATCTCGCGCCCATTCGCCACGAACCCCGATCAAGTTTCGCAGTTTAATAAATTCGCCTCGCGCTCGTCGCCCGTGGTGCCGGAAGTGCAACGACCGCCGACGGCGCTGCATCCGTACCATAATGTAGGCCGCAATGATGCGCCGCAGCGCCATCAATATCCTGCTAGCTCGCGGTATAGTGTTGCTAGTGATATCACGCGCTTCTAGGTGGCTAGCTTAGTCTAAGAAAGGAATGGGATTTCATTTTTGGCGTTTGAAAGGGGCAGCATGGATTGGTGTCCAGGAGTGAGGGGAGGGGCGTTGTTTTGTTATGATGTTGATGCGTTAAATAATCCCCTCATTTGCGTCTTGAAACTTTTACTTTTCTTTCGAGATCAGACGCACTGGAATACGATACGAAGATTAGAAGGGTGGTGGCTTCTATTTAATGATTGGAATGAGATTTCAAATGAAAAGCATGACTTGACGTTCTGCCTTTGGCTGCTGCGATGTAATTTGATTTTGTGGTCACTTTGAACTTGCGGACTTGTGATGATATATGTTGGATATGCGACCCTTTGGCGTCGTGTCAGTGTGCACCTACCTGTGTGAGGATCAAATCGCAATGCATCTGCTATGGTGATTCTTTCAAAAACGCTAAAGTACTCACCGCAGTACTGATATTGTCACAAAGCATGAGATATCAGACGCGGATACACGAAGAAGTATAAACCCATTACAGAAGGGCTAATTAAGCAAAGGAGAAATATTTGTGAGGAAGTCAGAAGCCAGGCTTATCTCCAGCCATTGTCCTGTTTCCAGAGAAAGTCCATGCATATACCATTCAGCTTAAAAATTTTGTGCACGGATCTGGTAGTTCCCCGTTCATCGACGCCTGCTTCCAATACCATCAAAACAGTCAAACACCAGAAACACCTCTCTTCTCTAGTAGCCGTTCATCGTCATTCTCTGGGAGTTTCTGCTCAACTCGCGATCAGCAGATGGACTGATTGGTCGACTACCAGCATTGTGTCCTCCCGCTGCACTGCTCTCCTTGAGTGCGAGAAGCTGCTTGGCGCGGAAGGTCTCGTAATGAATTTGCGATGTGGTTTCGATCAGGTCTTGGAGATGGGTACGGGTGAGGAAGTTTCGGAGGTAGACAAATTCGCAGTGGTTCTCGTCCTCGACGTTGATGACTCCCCATCTGTTCTGGCGGCCTCTAACTTGCTTGCCTCCAACGATGATTGACTTCTCTGATCCTACAACAGCGAATGGGATGATGTTCTGAACTTCTCATTAGAGTTTTGTGAGGTGACACAGTAGTAGACGACTGACCTTGATTTGAGCGTTCAAAGCACGTTCCTCCTCATCAAATTCATCGTTGTCGTATGGGAACATCTTCAAGTTGTGGAAAGCAAACTCCTCCTTTATGCGCTCCTTAAATGCACTTCGCTCCTCAAGCGTCAGGGAATCAGATTTGGCGATAACCGGTACGACATTGACCACATCTGAAAGCTTCTTCAAGACTACAATATCAATTGGCTTCAGCGCATGTCCAGAAGGCTGGATGAAGAAGAGGCAGCAGTGGATTCTGGTATCTTGAATATATCGCTCTCTCTGGGCTGTGAGCTCCTTTCGGAGATATGCGGAGTGCTGGTCCTTAATGTACTTGACGATTGGGTCCCAGCATCTATCGTTGTTGACTTGGTCTCCGTAGCCTGGCGTATCGACAATGTTAAGTCTTAGACGGACTCCGTTCTCCTCGATGATGTGCGAGACGGTCTGAATTTCGGTGGTGGATCGCACAGGCTCATCTGGGGTGAGTCGTCCCTTGGAATCGATCAGGTGCGACGCAAAGATTGTGTTGATGAGAGTTGACTTTCCAAGTCCAGTTTGGCCTGTATATTGTTGTTTTATCAGCTGGAGCCCTCTGATGGCGCATACACCTTATTCCTCCTAGGATTTGTAGACGTACCAACGCATATAACATTGAACTGGAAACCACGCTTCAGGAGCTTGCGCTCAATCTGCGATGTGATACTATCAAAACCGACATGGCTCTTGGGGTAGACGGACTGTTGCACCATGGTAGCCATTGGGCAGTATTATCGTTTTGTAGGTTGGGTATCTTAAGAAGTGAAAGGACAGTAATGGTGAGCTCGATTGTGAAGACGACGAGTAAACTGAGGTGTTGTGCTCGCGGTTGTCCTCTTGTGCTCTCCACAAAATTAGTGTCGCTCCAACATCGACAAAAAGGGGTATATGCGCTAGTCTCGATTTGGTGTACAACCCTTCCGCTAACTCTAAAGCCGAATTGCTACAATTTTGAGCCTCATCAACGAAACCACCAGTGAAGCCAGTTGAAGGCATTCACACATCTCCCCGCTGTCAACACATTCATCAGTATGTCGACCGCCATTCACGCCACGACGAGGTCGATACTATCGTCCTTCCTCCCCACATTATCTACAAAAACAGCATCACGAACATCAAGGTTTACCACCATATACTCTCTCCAACTAGCTCATCCATTGCTACCCAGACTCGCATTTGCAATCCCAGCTGCCATACAGCTCAATATTCCTCAGATACTGGAAGGACTATGGGAGGGTATATTACGGGCTGTACCGAAGAAGAAGACTTCACATATGAAAAAGAGATCGCGTCAGATGGCAGGCAAGGGATTGAAAGATGTTCTGGCTCTGAATAAGTGCTCGGCTTGTGGGAATGTCAAGAGAGCGCATCTCTTGTGTCCATACTGTGTGAAGGGTGAGAGATAGTGTCCTTGAAAAGTGGTAGCTCAATGCTAATTCTCAGCAGAGATACAAAATTTTCTTACTGGGAAAACGAATGAGAAGAACGACTACTTCCGGGAGCTTGCAAGGAAAGACAAGAAGGAAGATGAATAGAAGGAAACATCTCAATGTACGATTCGAAGCATTGGCCGGTGTTACGGCATACCTCTGGGGGCTATTAGAGGGCGGCATGTATATCAATGTACAGTCAACAAGAACCGAAGTGTACGCAACATCAAAAAGACGAGATCAAGCGATTCTAGATTTCAAATAACTACACGTTGTTATGGTCAGATTGTTGTTTGCGCAGCTGTTCTTTGCCCTCTCAAGTGAGCACTTGTGGCTTTCATAGCACTCAGCGTTTCACCATTTGCTTTGGCCGGCCTTGCAACACTTTGGGGAGTGTGAGCCTGGTCGAGATAGTTTCCGTAATGTATATCAGTGTACCATGGTCAGAAGCTAATGTCATCTGCACAATCTCTTCTGACTCTTTCGCGGCAAGGCTGAGGTAAACCTTGGGCAAGCTCTCGGATTGCAAGTTACATTGATGTTTTCAGCTAAGAGCATGGGCTGGCTGCCTCAGGTTCTAGCTGATGAGCGTATTGTGATTCCCGAGCCAGAATCCCAGGTGTTGGTTGACAATGCTATTCCTGATAGTTTTGAGCTTCTGCGAGTTACATCTGCACCACCTAAGCAATCAATAGCTCTCTGTAAGCACGTATGATGGTATCTTGACCTTGCAACCAATTGGTCAATCTCTTTACCGCAGTGGGGCCAGCCATGAAGCTGCTAGCGGAATCAATGTCAGGTGATCAAACCCCTCTCAACTCAATTCACACCGAGCTTAAAATTCATTCATTCTCGGAGACAGAAAATAGGTCCGCACAGACATGGAGCATCACTGTTTCCGGAATTCAAATTCTTATCTTCTCTTCTCCTTAAATAGTATTGTAATCCTGTTCATCACGAGACTTAAAGTGAATAAAATGACGTGACCAGAGCGAGACATGACTATTAAAGCTTTCCTTCTGTCTTTACTTTAAATCCGTGCCTTTTTTTCTTGGAATGGAGGGTCGATCTGCTTCAATGCCTTAGCCTTTCTTGGTGATAAAATGTTAGAAAAAGGTTCTCACCAGAAAGCAGCTACACAGGAAAGGCGGCGTTCCACGTGATGGCAGAAAGGTTGCAGCTTAGCTTCGGAGCTTCTTCCTGCTCCCTCCTTTCTCTCCTAGTCTTTTATTCTCGATACTCGGCGCAGCCTATGGTACAAATCCGATTGCAACTCTCTTTTGATTACTAGCGTGATATACAATGAGTGAGGCGTTACGTAATAAAAGACCAAAATCCAACACTGGTTGCCAGGAATTGACCGTCATTACGTAATCTCACTACTTGTAGAACACCAGAATTTACTTGTAAACAAATATCATAACAAGCAATCATGGTTCAACAAACGCGTAATTCTACTTATAATTCTCGTACTAAAAAGCCAATCCGAAGAAGAGAATATTGTATACCGCAAAAATTGCGGCTCTTCGTTAAATACGAAGAAAGAGCTGGTATAACGAGCGACGCTCGGGGAGATTTGCGAAGATGTCAATATACCACGAACTACAGGCTTGACTTGGCTTAAGAAAAGCGAGGAAATAGGATCTCCAAGTGTCAGAAGAACAAGGCGGAGATCAGAGATTCTTGGGAGGAGTCGCGAGTGTCTAAAGAGACCTCTAAATACTTGTGTAGTAACAAGAATCCGGTAGAGAAACAGCTCTTAGACTGCCAAATCGAACACCATAACATCAATCTATGTCGACGACAACTTACAGCCAAGTTCACGGAGCATACCAATGGCGGACAAGTCTACAGAATGGCATATACAGAAAAGGTTAAATCAGCTCAGAATAAGAAAGATCGGGTCGCATATGGCCAAGCTCATAAAGGTAGGCCTATACTCGGTTTTTGGGATGGCATCTACTTTACAGATGAGTTTCTTGTTGAGGCAACGCAAATGAGGGTCGGTGGAATACTACGAGAGAGAGCGCATTGGTATGACCCTGAGAATATACAAGAGCGGCCAGCTCTTGAAGGTGTTCGACTACACGCTGCAGGTTGGGTCAACTGGTACAGGAAGTGTGAGAAGCTAGAGTTTTACTCAGACGAGGAGGACAAAGTCGAAACGCCAAAACATCCGTTAAAGCCTCGCAAAAGCAATTACGAAGAAAAAAAGGTATACAAAAAGCGTGTTGCTGAGTGTGAAGCTGGCTAATCACACAAGGTTGAGAAGCAGTCGCAAGGCAATTCCATGACACAAAAGTACTACTCTAAAAGGCTCTTACCTGTATATATACAAGCTATACAAGAGGCTCGCACTTGTGATCCTTCGGTCAGCTGGATGTTACAAGAAGACGGCGATGGAAGCCATGGTATACTAGGGAGAACGCATCCTCGTACTCGAGAGAATATTCCGAGTCTTTGTACCCGAGCAAGGCGTGAGCAAGGTATACAGAAACTTGAACACCCTCTCAACAGCCCTGATTTGAACCCGATTGAAGCTTGTTAGGCTATACTTAAGCAGAGAATGCGTCGTCAGCAATGGAATACTTTATATCAGCTTTAGGAGATTTTACAAGATGAGTGGAGTAAAATCACGATAGAAGAGGTGCGAGCTAGAATTTTAGAGGTGCAGAAGCGCTGTAGAGACCTAACTAAGTATGGAGGAAAGCCTTTTCGGAGCAAGTTGTGTTAGAATAGCCAAATACAACCTTCTAAATAAGTATATAGCTGTTATTGAGGAAGTGGTGAGATTACGTAATGAGGGTCAATTCCTGCAACCACTGTTGACCCCCAAGGCTGTGAAGTGTAATATCTCACCAGTTGTTTTGGTGGCTTCTCGTGACTTGGCAGACACTTGCGCCTCCTGTACAAAGGATATTACTTGGTTCGATAAACCAAGTGCCTGCGAGCTGAATAGCTAGTATCTCCCAGAGCAAGCTGGAAATAACCCTCCAAATTTTACAGGTGCCTCTGCACAAAGTAGTCTCCTCGAAGACCCCCATACTACACACACACAGGCCAATTCTCTGCTCTCCAGAAACGCCATATTGCTCCAGTCCTGCCTACGCGGTATATACTGGCCGTACGACAGAGCAGTCGAACCAGCGTTCCCATAACACGTCTCGGATTCGAGAACTCTCATACCCCTTTCTTATTCTCGAGCATACCGAATACTACACCAGATGCCTCAGGCATTCCCCTTCCTACAGTTGAATATCAAGATCCAGAGGACTAGGAATACGAGTGTGCAGATGCTGTTGAGCCCTCGAAAGTCCACTATCCAAGAACCCCTTTCAGCAACCACCAGGGCGGAATACAATATGACTCTTGGAAGAGTACCCTGGGAACTTCTATAGCGGGAATCAACAAGTCAAGGCCTACTTGATGTGTACCGCAGGTGAGGCGAAGACGCTCCTCCTGTAGCTTATGTATCCTACCTTCAAGGGTCCCCTTAACAACGTCAACGATGTACTCAGGACCCTGGATCAAACTTTTTCGACTACAAGGTTCAGGCAGCTAAACCAAATGCTCCAAGCTGTAACGACACAATTGCGGTCCAGAGATCCAGAAGAGGCATATCGTAGTTCGTTCGTACAAATGGTATGTATTCACTTACAGTTCATCTACGAAGGAAATCAAAAGTATGAAGAATGTATAGGAGGAAACCTCCCGCGCTTTTATGCACAACCTATGGCTTGGCTCGCTTAACAACATGCAACTGTCTGAGGCACTCAGAACATGTCATAGCTGTCACATTACCCCCCTGCTTTTATATATGCATCTTTCAACGCTCAATCAAATTCTTGGAAATAAACACTTGAAAACACGTTATATCTACAGATTCAGACACTTAGAAGCCAATCCCAGCTTCCAGTGCGTTGCCCTGCACTTGAGAAGCAGATATGGGCCCCTCTACATGGCCAAAACTTGGACCATCCCCAGACTCCTTTGAAAAGCATGCAAGCAAACTCAAAGAGGAGATCAATGGCTTTAAAAGCGACAGCGCGTACGACAGAGACTCTACGCCGGCAGGCACGTATAGAATCATGAGAAGCAGTATCAGCGCATTAAATGACAAGATCTTGAAACAACCCACCGCTAATCAGCTTTATGGAAGCATGGAAAACGTTAGGATTCCACTACAAGGAGTTCAAAATACAGCTTCGGAGACCCACGACTCTATCCAGCAAATTCAAAAAACCACTACCTCCATCAGTTTCACAGCAGATCGAATTTCAACAACAACCAAAACATACGCCTCTGCCGCATCCTCTTGCACCTCCATACTCCTGAAGCAAAGTATAGTTGTATCCCAAACCAGCTCTTCAAAGCTGCATAAAGATCAGTCAGAATCCGATTACACAGTCAAACAACAGCTGAAGCGTTCAGAGTATTCTCTGCCACGAGACTAAAGATCCATATACAAGAGGCAATATACAAGAGTGCGGACCTAAGAATGAAGAAAATAGAGGTTACGGCAGCGAACCAGCTTAAGAGCGGAGACCTCGCCATATCCACAGCTTCACCACAAGACGCAGCTATACTAAGAGAAAACGTAAAGGATTGGGACAAAGAGGTTGCAGAAGGAGCGGAGGTACAAATTCCGGTATACACCATTGCAGTACATGGCATTTACTCAAAATCTATTGAGTTGAACAAGATAGAAGAAGCCAAACAGGGAATCATACTAGCCAACATTAGAACTGTGCCATGCAACTTAAAAGACATTAGACGAATGTCATGGATTTTTAGAGCTCATGAAGTTAAAGCCAAATCATCAATCATCATCATTGAGTTTACAAACCCCCATACAGCAAATGCTTTCATAGAGAACGGCATGGTTTACCAGGATCAGCTCCATGACTGCGAGCAATATAGTCCAGAAAGCAAAGTACGGTAATGCTTTAAATGCCAAGAACATGGCCACATAGGAACCCGGTGCAATAAGCCTCAGAAGTGCGGATGGTGCTCACTCCCCCGTACCACCCAGGATTGTACAACGAAAGACAAAAGGGACAGCAACGGAAAAGAGCAAAAGACATGTGCAAACTGTAAGGGAAACCATGAAGCATAGTAAAAGCTATGCCCCAAAACGAAAGCCGAAATAAACTACAGAAAGCAATTCCGACCATAAAAGGGCACACTTCACTTTGTGCCCCCAAATAATCAAGGACAAGACTCGCATGGCAATTCAACTGGTCTTGGAGACTTTCCAATTCTTACTAGAAATACCTACCGGCAACCCAACCTATATCAAAAGCAGTCAGAAACCCTAGGAACAACAGATCTATATCACCAGCAAAAAGAAGTACGCAGCCTGAACCAATCAGAAGACGCAGCCTCAGTCCCCCAAGGGACGAAAACGGGTTTATCACCGTTGATGATGATGTTTATGATTATTATTTTCGTCCTTTGTGGAGACCTCTCAAAGGGTATTAGGACGTGCTAAGCTAGTGACTTACATACAAGAGTACGCGAGGGCAAGTCAGTGGAGCGAGCCAGGAGGGCTCGTATGTCTTCTGTTATTACATAAAAACGCCTCCCCCGCCGGTCGGGGAGGCTACAGTAGGAAGTGAGAGGAGCTTTCCTCTGCTTGTAGGCTCTAATAAAGAAGAGCTATGTCTTTGGACGATAAAGGAATCAGCCCAGTGCCTTGGCTGGCAGAAAGCAGCCTCTAAAAGGGACTCCGAAGGAGACCTGTTGAGTAGAGTGTATAAGATGGAGGTGATTGTTAAAGGTACAAAAGAAGACAGGAGACAAAGGAAGTTTAGTTGTTCAAGTAGAGGGTTCTAGTCCCTGCTACCGAGTGCACACTTTTGTGTGTAGAAGTTATTGAGTTGAATAAACTCTTCAAATCTCTGTGGCTTCTCTATGAGCCGTTTCACATAAGACCATCCCTCTGACCATTTTCTAGGAGACCTTTTGGGCTCAAAAGGCCAATTGTGCAGAACTCTGACGGTTTTCTCACAGTGTACAAGATGATTGGGTGTTTTGGGCATACCGCAGCTACACTCCAGGGTCGCATTATCATGGTTGAACTTAGTGTGGTACCAGCTGAAGTCACCATGCCCGGTTTGCACTGCTAGTATCCAATGTAGTGTAGACCATGGTAGATCCAGCTCAGAAAAGGGTTTCACCAAGTAGGTCAATTCCCATCTTCAATACTGTGCCGATAGTCTTGAGGACACTGTCTTCCACCAGGCGAGGGCTGCGCTGTGTTTGATCTCTCTAGCACACGATCGAATGCCACAGACTGTAGGTTCATTTGTCAAGGGGTCCGTACACGAGAATGGCTGCTGGGGATTGGCTGGAATACCAGCTAAGGCATCTGCCTCTTCATTTCCTCTGATCCCCATATGACTGAGCGACCACTTGATTCTGATGTCCGCTGAGAGGAAAGCATCTTGGCAGTTACGAAATGCCCATTGCGACGAGTCTGATGCGTTACCCCTCAGGCACCATATTACTGAGGTGCTGTTGATGCACATCCATATCCTATTACCCCTCAGAGCAGGATTCCCAAGTGCAGCTTGAAGCCCTTTCCATGCTGCTATTGCCTCTGCATCAAAGACGTGAGAGAGGCTGTGTATTGTTCCCCGGCCATCTATCACATTCTTGTCGCTTTGGTAGACTGTATAGCCATATCCTACCCCATGCACTCTGTCTTTCCACCGCTCTGAGCTGTCCGAAAAGACCAGTACGTCACTCTGTGGAACAGAATTCAACAATTCTTCAAGCACTTTCCCAGCGTCCTCCTTTTTCATCCCTAGAGTTGGATCTGTTCTGCAACCAGTAAAAAAGTGTGGTAAGCGTAGCACTGGTTTTGGCGAAGCAGGAATCAGTGCTGCTACTCGTTGTATCCTCGTAGTCCTCTGCCTTCTATTCGCTCGAACCATAGTCTCTACTGTAGCCCTCTTAGCTAATGGGTGCCTTGCATCCACTATTTGTATGATGATGATGATGATAATGATGATGATTATTTCCGTCCTGTGAGACCTCCCGAAGGGTATAAGGACGTGCTAAGCTAGCGGTTTATATACAGGAATACACCAGAAAGCAGA
>MU254068.1:0-32440 GCA_019669825.1 Calycina marina
CACCACTAGAGGGTTACCGGAAAACATTGGAAAATATTCCAAAAGAATTGACACAGCATTGCCTGGCAAACACACACGACAGCTCTACGACCGACTGTCATGGAAGGAAGCTAGTGTGCTCGCCCAACTCAGGACAGGCATGGCAAGACTGAACGTTTATCTACACAGAATCAAAGCTGCGTCGACAGATCAGTGCGAATGTGGACAAGCGCGTGAGACAGTAGACCATTTCCTCTTCCGGTGCAGAAGGTGGACAGCGCATCGTGCCGAGATGCTACAATGCACAGATACAAGCAGAGGGAATATCTCTTTCTACTTGGGCGGGAAGTCTCCAACAGATGATAAGAACTGGGCTCCGAATATGAACGCTGTTCGAGCAACAATACGGTTCGCAATAGCCACAGGTCGACTTGATGCGAACCAACTGCAGATAAATCAGGACACCTAATCCACTACACCCGACTTCACCCACTATCACCTCGTGCCACAGACAGCAGGCACCGCTTCAGTTGCCGAAGATAGGATGCTGAACACTTGGAGAATTGCCTTCAAGCTAGCCCACTAACAATACTACTAACCCACGAGAATCCACAAGAAATAGGAAAGAAGAGAATATATAGGCTAGAAATGAACTCTGTATGGGCTCGAAGGAGACTAGGGCAATTCTTGGGAAATGTATTTGTAGATTAGTGATAGTTGCCCTCTCGGCTCAGCCGCCGGGCGTAATAAATTGTGTGTGTGTGTAGAAGAGGTAGCTTAGCAGAGGCTGCCAACTAATCATATCACGGGTTCTCCCTCTATATTTCCGGCCTGATAGGTACGACAGCTGTAGCATCAATGAAGTATTCTATCACTTCTGCCTTCTCTAGACAAAAGGCGATACTCTCAAGTGCTATTCTCCCACTATTTATTACCGATTTAACTTTCTTTAGCTGTCTGCTCTAATGGGTGAGAGGATCTCGTATCAGCTACCGGCTCGTTGGCCACGATCTGGAATTTTGGAATTTGTATTCTACTGGGTTTTGTCTTTTCTTCACGATTTGCCGACTAGTGAAGTTTGTTATGGTAGACTTCATCAGTTCTGCGCAACAAGTGACATGTCGGAAAATTCAAGCTTAGGACGGGACTTGCAACATGATACTACCATATCTCACTTAATGAATCTTGCAACTAGAGAATGTGAAAGTATTATGAGTAGAGGCATTAATAAACGACACTGCCTGATGAGGCACCAAAAGTGGTTGACAGAATTCTTTACGCACGGGCCAGAACATCATGAAAACACACCAAGAATGACCTACTTTATACTGCTGTAGAGTATGAATTTAAAGCAATATTCCTGTACAACTTATTATCAGGGTATTTGGGTATGTTTAGGTATTAGGCCCCACTTCAGTACTCTCTAAATTGTAAAGAAGAATTATGGTTGCGTGATATCTCTAGTTTCTATTTTACTACCAAAAAGTTACGAGTAAATCGAGAGCTTCATGGTACCTTTTGAATAAAGCACTTTTAGAGAATATTTCCTGTGTATATTTGTCTTCTTATTTCCTTGGAAGTTGGTATACGGAGATTTGGGTGTCTATAGTACGAGTTTGTTGAGTTATAAGCTGATAAACAAACACCTTATTTTTGGGGTGTTTTTGGGGTGTTTTAATGATGTTCTGGCCCATGCGTAAATATTTCTGTCAACTGCTGTGGGTGCCTTCCAGAAGGAAGCAAAAGCAGGAGAGGCGAAGCGGTTGATGAAGCATCCAATTTAATACAGGAAACAGCGACAGAAAAATTGAGCAGTCCACTGCATAATAGAGTCAAGAGTGAGAGCAAAACTGGCGGATTAGTACTTCAACATCTTGTCTGTTGAAGCTTGCAGCTGGATGAAGGGTTTGGGCTGTCAGAACTGGGCAGGTTCAAGGACCCTTGGAAAGCATGGCAAACGCGCTACTTGCTACCGACAAGAAATCTTATGATCCAAAGTACGCACCCAGCGAGTAGTTCAAGCCCTGCATGAGACATTACGGCCAACTCAAGGCATATCTAGGCAAGCCCAGGATTGCTATAGGATTCTAGACATAAATGAGCATGTTCGAGCCTGAAAATCGGGCAAATCAACATTGCGGAAGGTGCTTACCAGAATTTCATTAGACTACTCTTCAAGACACGGCAGTGCTGTATCTGCCGGCTGTGCTGCAGGGTTGCTGTCACTGGATTGCGTTAGTTGATGATGTGAGGTATGAAGAACGTTCAGAAACTAGCTGCGTAGAAGTAAATACAATGCGAATTCTTGAGCAACTTGCAATCTTCCTCTGATGTATGGTATGTACCGAGCCATGGGCTTTTATAGAAATTGTGATTATCGATCAACAGCTGTCGCCTGCTAGTATCACGATTCAGTAATCACGTTACCAGGGACCTTAGGCTCAGTAGCAATGCTACAGTAGAGCCTTGTGGAAAGTATTCTGTATATAGTCTTTGTAGTTTCCTTAGTTAGGAGTTTCGTGCTCAAATTACCTGTCAGGGTTAGAACCCATGTTGAGTCTCCGGCTAATCACGTGCCCTTGCTTACAAAGCTTCTATGTTTTTCTCTCTGTTTCTTTGCTATATCTAGAGGATTCTACGACACTCCTTCTCATCTATATAATAAGCAAGAGTTTGAGCCTGTACTTGCTCCTCATGTACTTCTTATGTTCATAGTTTAATACTGAAACCTTACCTTTGAGTTATCGAGGTTTGGCCTCTCACATTACCATAGCTTTGTTTACCTCACAGTTTATCCAGCTTGTAACGGAATCGCTCCCACGCGATTTAACCCGATTGATGCTTGCCTCTTCATTGCTATACCAACCCGACGTTACTTCTATCGAGAAAATTAGTTGAGTATTTCCAGGCCAAATACCAACTGGAACCCCAGAGCGTTACAGCTAGGTGTTTTTCGTGCCCTCTTCATCCTCATAGGCTTAGTTTCGTTCAACTTAGCACCAATGAAGGGAAGATCAACAGTTCACATCGATTATCATTCAACTAGTATCGGCCGTCGGTGTTGCTAATTCCTTGTAACTGAGTAGGAAGCCTCTACCTGACTGGATGCTATCGCTATGTTTAGTGATTTACTATTATACGCAACCTTCTGCAATAAATAGATCGAGAACTGATATTGTGAAGAATAACCGTTTATTTTCTAGTGTTCTCGTCAAGCAGATCGCGCAACATTGCGCGATCTTTTCATTCTGCAGCCCCTTTCCTATCTCGCTAAAGTCTCGCTTAACTTTATTGACAAAATTGCTCGACCATGTCAGCATCACAGAACACGCAATCATGCCTCCCAGGAATGCTTGGAAGAGCTGTTGCAAGATATTTGACAGAGATGAAGGCTTTAAGTACATTCTGGGAGGCAACCAGAACAAGAAGTTGTCCAACCACTAGATACGACTCATTCTAACTTCTGCAGGTCACCCAAGCTATCCAAAGTAGCAACACCCGGTATGATCCCTCAACCACCACCATCGCTATCAATTCCGACCTCTCTATTCCTTTTACTCTTCCAACTAAGGCACCTGTCACAACCGTCCAAGAAGACGATATAATGGCCTATATAGACGAAATCGAGGAGGAATACAGATTATTCTTGCCTTCTTCTTGGGGCCGGCAGCTATTTTGAACCCCTTCGTAGGTTCACTAGCTCCGTTGTGGTGATTGCAGGCTAATGTAAATACAATAGATCGAAACCAAGTTCGATGCAACCAAGGTTTTTGGCTTTGGTCCCATGATATTAGAGAACGAGGAGTCTAGAGCGGTTCTCATGAGGGATTGAGAGATGTAGGGGGTTGGCTGTCGTTTGTTGTTGGATCTGGCATCTGGTATTTCACGTTTGGCGTTTGGCGTTTGGCGTTGGGAGTTGGGATTTGTATTTGTGTTTCTTTTTCTCTTCTTTACTTTCCGTTCCAATTTGCTGAGGTTAAGCTTGCCGCTCGTCCACTGCACCTTGAGCGGTTTGGTTCTGACCGTCGTCAATTATCCGCCTCCTATATATGATGTTTCCCTTTCCTCCAGCTGTTTACTTTCACAACTGATATGTGTGGGTTGACCTTAGAATACGTGATGCCTCCGTACACGGTGTGTTACATCGTACAAAAGGCAAAAGGTGTAGCCCATTTGGCCAAGATGTTATTGTCGTTGTTCTTCTATCACCTCTACTAACTAACTATGATGCGGAGATGTGGTGGTAGTGATGACGAAAGAGTTTAGCGCAATCAGCCATGAGCCACATACATATTCCGACAATATGCTTGACCTCCCGTCGCAAAGTAGGTTTAAATCTGCTCTTTACTCCAGCTCACCACATAATCAGCTCATTTTATCTGTTCAACACTAATCTAGTTATATTCCAGTTCCATTATTAGGCTACCTAGTAGAGTAGATAAAGTCCCCTCCTGTCTCTGCTTTTATTCAGCTGCCTGATCTAATATACAAGATAGCTATAGTGCCGATTCGGTCCTCCATTTCGTCTACCCTCCTCTAATAGTTGTCTGACATTGGATCCGATAACCGTAGCATCTCTTAAGTTCTTTCCTAGGGTTGCCTACCTTTAGCTGCCTAGTCTAACAGATAAGACAGCTAAAGCGCGGATCGTCCTATCTTATGTTTGTCTTCTTTAGCTGCCCGGTCTGGAATATACGACAGCTGTAGTATCGATACCCCAAGTCCTCCCCTAGGTTTGACGATATCCACCAGTTGCCTAATTTAAGAGTTGAGAGAGCTGTAGCGTCCTAAATCCTTCCCTAGGTGCATCTTACTCTGGCTACCCAGTCCAAAGATGAGATTGCTAAAGCATTAATTTCGAAGTCTTCTCTTACTTGTGTATCACTCTAGCAAATTGCTCGATTCGGTAATGGTATCAACTTATTCCGCCCACCTACCTACTACGCATACCCTTTCTTTTGCTACCTGCTTCAAGAGGTAAGATTCTGCAGCATCGATCTACCCACTCGTACTTACGCTTCCTCTAAACCACTTGCTCGCTCAAGCAATATCATCGCATCACAATCTGTAACTACGTATCACTTACTGCTGTCACTCGCACAGATAAAGAGACGATCAGTTGGAAACGAAGCTATCATTCTTGTTGATCTTACACTTCCCTTGCCTGTAATAAGTACACTCTCTTGAACGCCATAGGAAGAAGGGTCCACATGGCAAGCTACCGCCAGGCCAAATTATACATCGATGGGTTCGTATCTAGGGGTTAGTAACAGTATTCTATCGTGCCTTACTTGAAACACCAGCGCCAATTACACCTGGAAGCTTCTCCTCACCAATGGAGAAAATCATCGAGATTCCCCAAGCGACGAGTCCAACCACGACTATGGAGAACGTTGCGAGAAGCCAGAATGGGCCACTGACATCCTCCTTCTGACAAGCAGCACCCCCCCAGTAGTCCAGTGTGAATGCTTTCTGCTTCGACTCTCCAACCGTAAACTCTCTTCTGGTAGGTGCGCATTGACAGGCAAAGCACCCGCTCCGATCCGTTCCGGACTTCTTGTAGCATTTCCCGTGTCCAGAACATGTATTCGTGCTGTTGTTACAGTCTTCTATCGAAGTGTAGCAGACTTTCGGGACACCAAGGATAGGTTCTGACGAGTTGGGTGCCATGGACTGCTTGACTTGTGTGCTGGGAGCTGATGAGGAAGCAGAAGGCACAACCATTGGCTCTTCAACTTGTTGTCTTCGCTCTAGCTGGACTTGGGATGGCATTGAGTATGTTCCGTACGGCTGGGCAGCATTCTTTGCGTAACGGGCCGATTCTGGCATGAATATGACTGCTACGTTCATCTCTCCGTTGTTGGCCATCTCTATCAAACTGGACTTTATGTTCCCGAGTTGCTGAACTGAAGGTGACTGCCAAATGAGTTAGTCTATGGCTTTGAGTGTTTGAAGTGGACGCGGACGCGGATACCTTGACTGCTAAGTCCACTTGGACGACCTTAGATCTTCCATTCCAGCATCTTGTATTTGATGGTATGATTGCATCTTCTATAGCGCAGTCATCATTGCTGGTACCAATTTGCTCCTGGAGATCTTTGATGAGCTTATGTGTCGCACTGGATGATGGCGGGTTGCTGATCTTGAACGCTGCTTCCAGTGACATGAATGGCTTCTCCAGAAGGAGTGCCGTAGACGTCGTAACACCCTCAACGACCAGAATCAGTTCCGGTAGGCTGCTATCCTTCTGAACGCCATATTTCTCTATGCTCTGAATCCAGCTCGCATCTCCAATACTGTGATATTGTGTGACGCCGAGACGTTGGGTGAGAATGAGTCGTGCCTCCTCTGCGGAAAGTATTGATGGTTTGGCTGAGTTTGGCCATTCTCCTTTCTGGAAGATGTATACGCCTGCATCCTCAGATTCTGCACAGACCGAGCTGGCAAGCGCTGACAGCCTATATACAGTCAGTATTTCTTGCCCATGGCGTATGCCTGATATGAACTGCTTGAAGGCGTAGCTGAAGTTTCATGGCAGGCTCTGAGAGTGTGTCATCTGACACCTCGTAGACTGTTCAATGGAAAAAAAACTTACAGCAGACCTGTGGTAAGCTTCATGATGCTGTATACTAGGTGGTTGATTGTCCTGGCGCATCACTTGGATGGCGCATCACTTGGAAACTGCCTTATGAGCAAACGACCCGCTTTTATTTGGACTACAAGGCTTGGCCTGGGATTAATATTTATCCGAGAACTGTTCATATGTAACTCTTCAAAGTACAACCCAATCTTCAGCCTTCTATCCTTTCTACCACTTCATAGAATGTGACAGATCCACTCGTTCAGTTAGCCAAGTCTACCCGTACCAAGTATAACGCGAACGAGCCTCTAAGCACCACCCAGCGGGCTCGCCACCCTCGAAGGCGGGCCTCAAGCCATGCTCCGATTCATAAGGCCTCTAGGAGGCATCATGTCTATTAGTAGATTACCTATGTCCCTAGAGAAAGGAGTGCAGCAAGGGACTATACAGCCAGTTAATGTGCGGAAAGTTCAGCTACGACCACCACCTTTCAGACAGCGCATAAGGTATAAATTTCTTGCAAACAGGCCTCGGACCTGACTAATAGATTTGTGTATAGGAGAGTCATCTTTGGAGGTTTCATGTTCTACATAGGCTTGTCTATATATTCGAGCGTCCTTGATAGGCTCGCCTCGAAGGGTTTGGAAGGCTTGGACGAAATAGAAGGAGAGGAAGAAGAGGGAGATGCTGTGATGTTTATCCCTTTCATAGGGACTACGAAAGAGATACCAGTGAAACCATATCGGGGAAATGATCCGGAATGGCAACAATTTGTTACGCTGAGTCAAAACTCTAAGCTGATCAATCGCATAAAAGGTATGTCAAGAGATACTACACAACGGGAATTGGCAGAGCAGGAGGCCTTTCTATAACATTGTAGTATATCGGCGGTCCTACAACGATGCTGGCTTCTAGTGAACCAATATGTCAGCTGTTAAGACGTTTATTGCTGTGTGGCAAGGAATAGACAGGCGAGAGTGAGTAGAAACTGACTATCTACAGATGATTTAGCCCAGCATGTACTGCGTACTTCGTCTCAAATGCCCGCCATAACACTACGCACAGGAAAGAAGATGAAGCTAAGGAGGTTTTGGCTTGACATAGATTTTCCACAAGCTCCACCACCAGAGTTCGAGAGGTCAGGGTATGTTCGGCCCCAATGACATGAAACCTCTCCACTGACGTATATAACAGGATAGAGATAAATCTAGACGAAGGTGCGATATCGTGGGCGACTGTACCGGTCGACTCTCTAGTGGTCTTTAGAACTCGACAGGTGCTCTGGCCGACACACATGTTCAAGGCGATATGGGCAATGACCAAGACCATACTTCTCGATGAGCCCAAATGGATAGGACACAAGCTTGGATTATACTCCGGGCCTCTTCCACCAACCATGAAACAACTCCTGGAGCAACACCAAAAAACTCTGATCCAATGGAGGCAACAAATTGATGGCAGCTCACTACCGAGAGGTGGCACGAAGCAAAGTCCGACGACGCCTTTCGGTCCAAGAAAAGCTGTGACTCTACCGGGGGGCGACAAGCCAAGTGACAGCGAAAAAGATCGGGATGAATCTGAGGAGGCAAAGGGATTTAGCGAGAAGATGAAGCCAGTCCATGAACACTTCTTCCGTCCTTTCCTCAGTGCCAAGAGGAAATTTGCGCAGATGTGGAAACCTGCGAGGCCATATCCTCCACGAGGCTGCATCATGGTATCTGGCTTGGTAGAAGTGGATGCACCACTTGCATGGCTCGTCTTTGATGTCAAGGCACACTGGGATCCGAAGACGAAGGCATATGACGAGAATAGTCTGATGCTAGCGCTGAGGCGGTATCAGCCGAAGAAGCAGTCACCTATCTGATGAAGATAGGCTGGAGTTTGAGAACTGTTCAAATATTGTATGGCATTAGGAGTTTATTGGAGGGAACATAGGGCATTTCAGGTGCAGTGGGTACTCCACGCACCATGATACATATCAAGATTGCGGAATCTCCGCTAATGACTGATCTCGAGTTAATAAAATCACGATTATTGGCACATAGTGAATGCTGCTGGCTCTGAGTCGGACAGCATCCAAATAATTGCTGGCTTGTGTGACTCAATACCGACTCGACTTGCCTCTTCATTAATGCGAGCGCATCATATGGGACTACATGCATTCCAATCTAATCCACAAAGTGCGAAATCTCGATGCTTCGCAAGTGCATTACTCTCAGATTCTTCAATTGAGAGCGGCTTTTTTCCGTCTACTCCAATAAGACGGTATCACACATGCAGATATGAACCGGTAAGGGCTCATTTCCTGGCCTTGATTGATTGTTTTTTTGGTCGTCCGTTTATGGACTTTGCTGGGGGTTTTTTTTGCTCTTTACGGCACTATCAGAATGGCAGCAACCGTACTCTTTTCAGGCATTTATGCACAGCTCACACACAGCCCACCATCCAGTGAAAGATGCTCTGTACTGCATAGCATCCAGATCATAAGTTCATTGGCCTGGGTATATGTATTGACCAAACCACCATCCCATATATACATATATATATATATATCTAACATTACGAGGTCCCACTAGGGCCAGCATCACTTCCACGCATACTCTCCTCAATCGCGCGTCGCAAAGCCTCCGCATCAGCATCACTATCTCTATCCTCCACGTCACTCTCCTCCCTGGACTTCCCCTGCGCTGCCACTGCTTTGCGATGCTGCTCCTCCAGCAAAGTCTGCTTCTTCACATAATCAAGCACGATCTCTTCTTCAGTTCTCAGCCTCTTCGACTCTTCAATGGCACGCTTCACGACTGAGTCGTCTGAGTCGATTGGATCGACGGAGACAACGGATTGTTTTTTTGACATTTCGATCGCGAGTCTGAGGTCTTCGTCATAGTCATTCTCTTCATATGTAGGTACCGGGGCGTAGCCTGTTGGATCGGTGAGGTGATAGTTGGCAAGCGACTCTTGGATCTGTATGTTTTCGAGTTAGAGGTATGCCGCAATGCAAAGGTCAGAGTTGGGGCTTACGGATTTCTCCAACGCTCTCTCGTGCTCTGCCTCCTCTGCAGTCATCTGTAAACCCCCCCCAGCTTGCTCGCGTCGCCGGTTTGCCTCAGAAATGCTTGCTGCAATCGCCCGGTTGACTGCTTCTTGACCATCGACACCTGGACCCTTTTGTAGCTCTCGCACACTGGCTCGAATTGCGCGCTCGATAACAAGATCTTCTGCTGGGTCGCCACGACTTGTTGCCTGCCATTCATGTTAGTAAGGCATAGAGAAGAGGTTATATAAGAACATACAGCAACGCTCGCTCGAATCGCTTCTTCAAACTCATCGTTAGTGTTCAGCTGTACGTCATGAGAATCAGACGCTTCTTGGACCGCTTTTGGTTTATGCGAATGTGGTCTATCCCTTCTGCAAAATGGACAACTACGGTGCCCATCTGCGCTCTGGACTTTGTGACGCTCTGTATCACGCTTCTTCTTTCGCTCTGCATGTAGTTTCCTCCGCTCATCAAAGGGTAGATGGCGTGTCTGCATGAAGCCTTTCGGTGTCAGATGGCCAGTAGCAGTCACGTCAGGCCCACCCGCATCAGTAAGATTTTGTCTTGGGTTCTGGAGCTCTTTCTTATGTGTCTTCCATCGTGCGATGATTTCATGTCGTTCTTCTAGAGTGGAAGTCCGGAAGTCTTCGTAGCCACATGCTGTGCGTACCGAGATAATGTAGTTAAGAACGCTGTAGCCAAACAGCTTCCGGATCTCCTTGTGGACGCCCATAAATGTATAACCAGGTAGTCCCCACATAGCAGCTCCTGGTTTGAGGACCACGCCACCTATACCTTTCGCAATACCCTTAAACAGACCAGCAACGCCTTCCTTCTCAACACCGTGCATTGGCTGGGTAATGAGACCAGATATACCATCGTACATTCCGTAGCCAAATTCCTATGCCATATTAGTTAACGAGCAGGTAGATACTTAGAAGTGGTTTACCTTGCCGGCGGCCTTGAGACCACTCTGGAAGTCCGTAACCTTCTCTTGAGGCCTCACAGTAGTATCCCCGTACAATTTCGGTGCATTGTGGAATCCTCGTGCGATACCAAGCGTGAAGTCCATCGGAGACTTCATTCCAGCCGCAACAATTCGTTGTATGCCCTTACAAGCTCCAATCGCGTTATCAAGAGTCAGCTTGCTAGGATCGAACTCTGTCTTGGTATTTAAGCGCGATGCACTTCGTAAGCCGGGCCGTCTGTCCGTAGAATCAGATCTTTGATGTCCATGGCTTCGGTCTCTAGAGTTAGATCGTGACCCATGTTTCGGTGAAGTATCCATCAAGGCCTCCTTCATCGACCCTGTATGTGGGGCTGTAGCAGTGGGTGGCGTTGGTGGAGGGCTATGAGCATCGCCAAATGAATGAAGCGTACCTTCGTAGGTGGCCTTTGTCGATATGTTTGATGATTCTGCGCCAGGGGAGTAGGTCACTGGCTCAGATATCATACCAGACCTCGGTGATGTAAGTGTAGGCGAGTGTATAGATGTCGGCGTAGCTGTACCCGACGTAGAACTAGAATGTTCTTTCTGTTTTGTCGCTTGGTTTTTCTTCACTGCTCTAAATATTTCGATGGGGAAGTCGGCCACGCCCATCGTCAAACTAGCAATGGTACCCAGTAGTGCAGATGCGCCTCCAGATATAGGGTCCCATGGTCCGTCTTCCGTCTCGTACTCTTTTGCTCGATATCTAAGTGTGTTAGCTGGTGAGTGGACAAGTAGGTGCATTGCTTACAATTTCAGGTCAGCGAAATCCAACAGACCTTCACCAGCTAATACTGTCGCGGCAAGAGCACTAAGCCTAGTGTTAGTGCGCTTTAGTCTCCAGACAGCAACTCTGCTAGGTGCAACTGCACATCTGAGACTATCGACGTTGAGCTGATCGTGGAAGCTCTTTCCTCCCATCTCGCTTCCATTTTCTTCCTTGATTTTGGCCCCAAGCTCTTGTGCTCTCTTTAATGTCTCAGGCTTCAAAGCTTCCGTGATAGATGCGGCCAATTTATCGGACGTCAATTGCGTGTAAGGTACAGGCACAGGTCCTGCACCGGCTTTGGCTACCATAGCACCCCAAAAAGGCTGGTCACCAAAGAATGGTATTATCACAGTAGATTTGCCGGTGCTGATACCCGCTGCAGTAGTTCCAGCACCACCGTGATGGACTACGCAAGACACGTGCTGGAACAGCCAATCGTGCGGTACGTTACCAAGCATGAAAACGCCTTCAGGGATTCCTAAAGCGTCTGCTCCGAGTCCTCCCCAGCCTTTCGAGACTAAAGCTCTCACTCCGGCTTTCTTGACAGCTTCAAAGATCATCTTCGTCATTGCATCTGGATCATCTACTACGATTGAGCCAAATCCTATGTATACTGGCGGTGGTCCAGCTGCGAGATATGCCGCCAGATCCGGCTCTGGTGTGAATGATGAAGCTAGAGACAAGAAGTAGAACCCGGATATGCTAATATGCTGTCCCCAATCTTTAGGTTTTGGAATAAGAGCCGGTGACCTGGATGTCTCATCAATACCGTTTTCAAAGGCCCAAGGATGCAGAGGCTTACCAGCAGTACGTGTACGGAATACGCAACCGACTCAGCATACCAGGCGCCCAAATCAAACTAATCGGATCAAGACCCAAAGCACGTTCTCGGAACCTATTGATGACATCTCCCAATCCCTGCCAAGTCATCATCTCTACCAAAGCATAAGAGACGAAATTCGTCATATTGACATCAGCATTAGAAGACTGGATATTCGCAAGCGGATGCGGGAACTGCTGCGTAGGTGACCAAGGCATCGTGAACATCATATGCAACGGAATACCCATCTTCTCTGCGATATGGATATGCGCAAAACTAGGCGGATTCGCGATGATAGCATCAGCAATAAAAGGACGCTTAGTCGGATCAGCGTCCAAGTTTATACCAGCGTCGTAAGCTATCGGTCCCTCGTCGTCTTTCTTTGGTGGTGCGTCGAGTCCGTCGCCAGCTTCGATGCATGATCTCCAACAGGCGAGGACAATCTCTTCCATACCTTTACGGCGTTTACCCACGTCACCGCTCTTCAGAGAGTCGAAGCCAGGCATGAGATTAGGGTTCTTGACCATGAAAGCCATAAGTTCTGAGGGATCTCCTCCGATACTGAAGAACTCGAGACCATGTTCCTCTACAAAAGTCTTGAACGTCGGATGAGTTGCCAATCTCACTCTGTGTCCATATGTAGCCTTCAAGACTTTACCCAGAGCGATGAATGGTTGCACATCTCCGCGCGATCCAACCACATGGATAACCACATTTAGTCTCGGAGGAAGTGCCTGACCTGGTAGGCCGCCAAGCGCAGGTGGGATGTATCCTGGTGGAAGAGGTGTCTCTTCTTCTTGGGCAACTAGTTTGAGCTGGTTCCGTAGAGCAGGCACAAGCAGATCCGAGAGCTTCCTCGTCTTCTGGTTGATTTTGATGTTTAGTCGTCCATCGTCTGTGACCTTCGCTGATGTGGAGAACCCATCTTGGTTTAGCTCTAGCTGATCGTGGTGGTCTCCATATGCTGGAGGTGCATCTGTGCCTGTCGTGAGAATGTTGGGTATTCCCATGTTTGAAGCATATCTGCAACGTACCATTAGCTTCATCTACGAAGATGTTGGGATAGGTGCACTTGCCTTGTGAGCCCAGCCGGCTCTTTGCCTTTCGAGCGCCAAACCTGGAAGTCAGGTAGACTGCGCGCAGCTGATAACGGCCGAGAGCCGCCAGAATTCCCAAGAATTGCAGCTTCTGCTTGCGCAATGATCTGAAGAGAAAGAGCTGGGGAACCCTCCACAGAGGTCTCGCCGGTAGGCTTCGGTGGCATATTTGAATGACTGAAGGCCAAAAGCTGCAAAGGAGGACAGTTCTTCGACTGGAGAACACTCTACTTTAGTTATTCATGAGTGTCCCGCGTTTCACGCAGGATTTGGCAGAATAGAAATGCGATGACGATAGAGAGGTTTGTAGATCTACCTCTGGGCACACTTGGAGGGGCTGTGAAGTTCCAGGAAACTCTGGTGAGGTTGAAAGATGCAGTCTATTTTTGAGGAACAAAGTCTAGCTAGGTATGTACACGTATCTGAATGATCTAAAGCAAAAGCGAAGGCTGTTGCCTTGTTGCTAGTAGGATTCTGCGCGATGTAGAGTGCCTGATACATTGTTTGCGGGGTGGCAGAACTGGCGACCTACTACCGACATCGCCTACATCACCGCCTGTGGCATGTTCAGACGTTTATATGCAAGATAGAAAATGCCATATTCCTGATTCAGCTATGATCTCCGGGCATTGGTATCCCATTGCCTGTAACACCAAGCATGTGCCTGCACGTGGATGAGTTATTAGTGATCATCAACGGTATGCGCAGATGGGAGATCTCACTGTCAGGACAACAACGGTCTTTTCACCTGCAGATAGCGCAGGGATAGGTACCTAGGGTACCTACGCTGAAGTGATACTTAAACAAACACGATTGGCTCTGGTACTGTGGTGTACTTTCTGGCACGGTATATTAGTCGTCAAAGCTCCGTGCCTCGCGGTTCACTTAACTGTGACTCCCATTTGAAATGTCGAAGGATTCGTGGTCGAAAGAAGGGTATAACTCTGAATTGTGAAGCTCCCTTTTCCTATAATACACGACTCTGAGCCCACGATCAAGAATCTATGCACTTTTCATCCCATATTCCCAAAGACATTCCCTCTCTCCAAATATAGACCATAGACTATTGTGCACAATTATCACATCCCTCCACTCGCCCTTGATATCCACCGTCTAGCTCGACCACTTACGGGTGAGCTTTGCGATCACTGTATGTCATTAGCATAGTTCCACATGGGTATAAGGTTGGTCAAGGTGAAGAAGAGCAGCTTACAGTGTAATGCAACAACGCTCATGATAAAAACTAGTGAAAGAACTAAGACGACGACTGGGTCAACCTTTAATCCTGGGCTTTCGTCGGTGTAGAGCTCTGTGACGGATGTTAGTATATGTTCTTCCACCCTTATGCTTCGCGACTCCGTTTGTTCCTCATGCTCGCACCTATTATCTCGCGCAGATCAAGCCATCAGCAATCTAGATGCTCGCATCTTTCTCGTACTCCCCATCTCTCATCTCGAGTCCTATTCACCCTCCCTCAATCATATACCCCTATTCGCCAATCCCTCCACCTCCAAAAAGAAAGAATCACATACTCAACATAGTACTGCTGCTTCCGCCCGCACCCGCCGCTCTTGTGCTACTTGGTCTCGCATTTGCAAGCTTGTCCTTCTGGTCTGCCGCAGCACGTCTTCGGATCGCGGTCTTGGGTCCTCCGGGTGGTGTAGGCGAAGAGGGACGGCCTGAGGCAACACCGACGCTGGGCGAGCTTACTGGGGAGGAGGGACGTGGTGAAGACTGTTCCTTCTGTCAGTACAGTATGCGGAAGAGTGATATGATGCAGCGAGCTTGGGTAATGTGGGAACGGATGGCAGTTTGCGCTGCTGAACAAGCGATGGGAGGGAGAGGATGGAGGAGGGATATACCATATTATATTATGGAACTGGAATTGTTTAGAGGTTAAAGGAGCGTATGAAGAGGGTGTGTGTTTGATGTTTGAATTGGGTTGGTGGTGAGTCTGGCCGTAGTAAGAGTAATAAATTGAGGACACCGTCGCATGTGGAGTACGCTGATGGATTTAGCGCCAATCAAGGCAGAATCCGGGGCACTTAGAACAGCTTAAACCCCGCAATCACGCTGCCACGATAATATCTTCTAATGTATCGCAGAGTATCATCTATCTACTCTGGTGGATTAGTTGCAATTTGCTATGCTATTATTGCATCTAAATAACTCGGTCTCTCTAGCTGATTGAGCTTTTCCGGCTAATGCACTGTTGCCATGTAGAATGATATGCTGAGATACATACAATGAATACCTATGAGAATGCTAGAGTTGATGTGAAGATGAACAAAGGAAATAAATTGAGGCAGATGCTGTTCTGCCCAACAGGCCATCTTTTCCATCCACCTGGCTCCCAGCAAGCTCCTAATAATTCATGGGACAAGAAGGAAAATTGTTGGCGGCAAAATGCACTGAGACTCCTCGGAGCTCTTGCGTATGTAGCCTTCGCGCGGCCCCTGTTCCAAGTTTGTGTTTTGGTGTTATCGCCGGTATGGTAGTGCCTGGTATAAAGATTAAAGAGCATATTCTACAACAAAGTCAAAGAAAACGCCGAGAACGCCGTCCGCTATGATGCATGCCCGATCAATCTTATGTGTTTCAGAGAGCAACGTCGAGAACCAAGCTCACATCTCTAACTTGCGAGCCTGCCAAGTCTTCGAGAACAGGTATCAGATCTAGCAGCTCATTATCGTGGGCATCAGAGAACCAACTGCTGATGGGGACTGCATGTTGTGGATGAAAGATGTAGGACGTTGGGGAGTTGTCGATGATGATTGTCTCTTTCAGATCTCGGCCGATCTGTGACAGATCTTTGACGTAGTTTCCTTGGTGGTTGTAGCAGCTTTCTCTGAATAAACGATGGTGCACCACCTGATGGATATCAAGTTGATCAAGCAGAGGGTCACCATACTTTGAAAGTCAGTTTCTGCTTGGAGGACAAGGGATATACTTCGTACCTTAGATACTGATGCAGTAAAAACTACGACTTCATAGAGCTCCCCTACTCTCTTCATGAACTGATCCACACCAGGTCGCTTTATTACATATACATTATGATATTGACCTTCAATCTCCACCGGAATAGTCATATCGGCTTGGTGTAGGATCTGGGGCTTTGTGAGCAAATGCACAAAAGCTGAATGAATCAAGTCATACCTTGAAACTACTATGGACTAATGTTTCATCAAGGTCAAGAACTAAACACTTCTTGCCCTTGAATCTATCAGCAATAGGTGGGAGAAGCCATTTTTGTTGTCCATCAACAGCGTCGAGAGCTCTCTCTTCTTCAATTGGCCCTTGGTGTTGCTGAGGGACTGGAGGGGGTGGTGGCAAAGCTAGTTTAGCAGTCTCCTCTCTCTGTGGAGCTGGAACAGATGGTTCTGCTTTTGACTCAGGCAGAGGATCACTGTTTTCCATCTTCATATCTCCTTCACTATCTTTGACGACGACTTGCGGCAAAATTGGTTCCTGGTTCAGAAGTGGAGACTGGAAAAGCACCTCTGGGTTTATGTGACTAGTCTGAGGTATTTCTGGGCCAGCCTCTGCATGCAAATCTGGTAGTGGCTGGTCACAGGCATTAACTGGTCTATTTGCATCGCCATTGACTCCTGGAATTGCAGAAGTTCCAGTTGGTAGTGTTCCAGACGCCGGGCTTTTCAATAGTTCAGAGTTAGTACGGTGGTCTGTCTGTTTCAACGCATCCTTCTCTGATTGCGGCTGAGGAGCAGGGTTGGTTTTTATTGCTGGTGCCTCTGGTCTGGAAGCTGTAGTTGGACGCTGCCCAACCTTGGTGACCTTTGATGCTGGAAGTGCGGCGTCATTTCCATCAGCGATATCTGCGTGATCTGGCATTCCACAGCAGAGTTTTGATAGAAAGCTCTTCTTCTTTGGGGCTCTAGGCTTAGTAGTCGCTGGAGCATTTATAGATGTTCCAGCAGTAGCTTCAGGAGGTGTTATCGACATTTTACCGGTGCTTGTCGTGCTACCATCCCGTTTCCGACCAAGAATGCTTCCCTTTGACTCCTTTGACCTCCCACCGATGCTTTCCCTAGGATCAGCCGCAGTAGCACCACTCAATGCAGTCGCTGTGGGAGATGGTTGGATCTTGTTTGATGAGGATATCGAGGGAACGTGCAGCAATCCGCGACTCTTCAATTGATCCTTCTCTACCAAAGATCCCGATTCGATTGTTCTATCGGAGTCGTCAGTTGTCGCAGTATTTTGTCCGGTGGAATTGGGTGGTGGTGATGTAGTCGCAACTGCTATAATCATCAGTATCGGCTTTGAAAGAGAATGCGCTTCGACCAATGGCGCTTCTGGAAGCTCGTGGTCGCACGTCCTGTTCGTACTGGGCTACTTACGGCTCGATGTGTCCAAGGCTGGTGGCCTGTTGCCTTTTGTACCTTCTACAGATGTTGATCGGCTAAGATGATGCTCAGTCGGTTGAGCAATTTCATTACTCATCGAGGGCGAATTCAGACCTCAGGGAGACGCAGAAGCTCTACGTCTTGATATGTTAGGATCTTTTGTCGTCTTCCTGATTGCGCGGTCCCTCACGTTGACGCGTTGTGGTGAAGTAATTGGTAGGTTCCCTCAATCAACGTTAATGGTAATCTACCGGTGAAGGTTTGCGCAACCTCGCAAGGGAATCGGAGAGTCGGCAGCCGGCGTATCAATCGATGGGGATTAAATGGCGATATGCCAAGATCCGAGGCTTTAGAAGAATCGGGAGTGGTCGTGGAATAGAGGTAAGATTACTCCAAAGTCGAGGCTGGGAGTTGAGGTGAGGTTAAGATCAAGGAGCACTTTAGGTTGGGGGATAAGCGGAACAGCGAAAAACGGTCTAGCGTCAATCCAGTCTTATTAAAAGACGAGACGAGACGAGCCCTTTGATCTCATACTGGCAGGTAGGTACAAACATAGTAACACAATCCATTCATTTATTTGATTGCTTTGAGTACATGAGTTGCAGTTGGAATTGGAATTGGAGTTAGACTGGGGTGCCTTTGGATACACGTTCACGCTGTTTCTAGTGATAGTGACAGCTTATTAGGTAAGTAGTGAGTGTTCGACTGCCTGGAATATTTCGATAACCTAGTCAACCAACTCTCTACGAGGACATGGCATGGCATGGGAATAAGTTCCCAATCGTGGCAGAACTCTCATCAGATTTTACTTCTCGTCGGAGAGTTGTCTTCGTCCAAGAAACATGTCATTCATTAGGCGTAATGGCAAGGAGGTTCAAGTCACTCACTTTTAAGCGCCGTCTTCTATTCATCACCCTATCACACTCACACGACGATATGAGACGAGTAGACTCCCTGTAGGTAAGTCAAGCTAGTATTGGAGTCTAGGTAGGTAGCGTTAGTAGATTGCACAGGGTAGTCGAGGTAGGTATCCAAACAACTTGCAGAGGTGCATGGTTCGAGTTCCGATTGGGCTTCATTTAGCCGTCGTAAGTCGCTGTTAGTACCGTATTATACAGTGTGAGGTGTATAAGAGTGAACCAGCTCCTGTAACAGGTCCAGCGAAGGTTTGAGATTAGCTGCTTCAAATCATTCATTTGTTTTCAAGCAATGTAAATTCCGCTAGAGCTTGTTCGACACCAAGAAAGGTGAAAGGTATGTAAGGACCTAGACAAGCAGTGTCACTTCTTCGTTTCAATAGGCGTTGGTGATTATGATGAGTCATCGTGCCAAGTTTCGTGTCTTGGCAACAACACCTCTTAGGCCCTTCGTGCACCTCTGGATCTAGCTTCAGAGACATCACAACACCGACAATAGAACCCCTATTTGCTTGGACCTGTGCTGTCTCCTTCACGTGAATGTTACTGAGTGTTATTGGGAAGTAACCAACAATAGGAGTTGGACGCACTTCGAACAACACAAGCAGCAGTCTAGTTATTAGCGATTTAGTGACACCATATAACGTTTCTAGAACATCCACGCCGCCACAAGCCTGGTTGCATATAAGGCCGGCCCGTCTTGTCTTCCCAAGTGACCGGTAGCGTCATCTGAAAAACAGGCTAGGATACACTGGTACTGACAGTCCGCCATCCAAGGCAATTCAGTTTGACCTGAGGAATTCTTATGGGCAAGTGTATCTCATGTAACAGGTTGTATATCAGATCTAAATCCTCTTGAAGTTACAAGAATTCAAAGGTGAAACTGTTGGACCGTCCCTACTCCATCAAGCTCTGGTAGCTTGAGCTTGGATGAAAAGCTTGGCAAGGCAACCAAATTGGGAGCATGTGAAGTGAACGCCGAGGCATGCATTGCACAGCTTAACTTAGGTTTTGTACCATCGCACTTCAACAACAACATCAGCTCAATTTCGCAGCCAAATCTATAACGAAGGTCACGATAGGATACGCTACGTGATTCAACGCTCCCGAACCACCCATTAGAGAGCCACAACATAAGCTACCAAGACACCTAGGACTAGGAGGAGGAAGATGTAGCAACACCTGCTGCTGCATGATTTATCAAGCCAGAAGATGGCAAACCAATCTACTTTACGACATGGTGATGATCCCCTGGTTGCCTTGTACAGACGATACTTCAAACTCCTCGCCGAACGTATAAAAGGGACTTCCAAAACCACTAAAGTGCTGGGCACGCTCTTCCTGGCCATCACCATAATAGCAGGCGGAGAAGGAAGTCGCAGGCTCTGGAGAAGTCGGAAAATAGAGAAAGAACAGGGCCAGCGATTACACCGGCGAAACTCTGGTTTGAAGAATAAAGATGGCTCCCGAGTGGTGTTCGTGCCATACAAGGACGCAACATCAAAAGTCACAATCAATCCTACGAAGCCTATGACCTTCGATGCACATCGACGGCTCTTTCTCAATCCGCCGCGAGCTTCTGGACTCACGGATGGACAGTCCACACCGCAGATCCCACCGCCGCAGACCAAGCCTGGACTCAATCTTGCTTTTCTGCATCAGTTCCTCAGTCTACTGAGCATAATGATCCCACGATGGTCAAGCAAAGAGACTGGGCTCTTGTTGAGTCATGGAATGTTCCTGATGTTAAGAACATATTTATCCTTGGTGATCGCTAGACTTGATGGCGAAATTGTTCGAGATCTTGTAGCGGGTAATGGCAAAGCCTTCATGTGGGGCATCATAAAGGTATATTCTGTGTTCTTCATGAGATTCTGTTACGAGACAAAAGCGCTGACACGATCTAGTGGTGCGGAATTGGAAGTTTTGCTTCTTACACGAATGCTATGATCAAATTTCTCCAGTCGAAGGTGTCAATAGCATTCCGGACACGGCTCACAAGATATATCCATGATCTGTATCTGAACGACAACTTAAATTACTACAAACTAACCAACTTGGATGGGGGAGTCGGGCAGGGCGCAGATCAGTTCGTTACTCAAGATCTCACACAATTTTGTGCATCTGCTGCTGGATTGTATTCATCTCTGGGGAAGCCGTTTGTGGATTTATTGGTATTTAATTACCAGCTTTACATGTCTCTTGGACCTCTAGCACTGACGGGACTCTTGAGCAATTACTTCGTGACAGCGACTATACTTCGGAGATTGTCACCACCGTTCGGCAAGCTGAAGGCTGTTGAGGGACGAAAGGAGGGCGATCTCAGAGCTTTGCATGCACGCTTGATTGCAAACGCTGAAGAAGTGGCATTTTATGGAGGCGCAAGTATGGAGAAGCAGTTTCTAGACAAGGAATTCAAAAGTCTAAAGAAATGGATGGAAGGCATTTACACACTCAAGATCCGATACAACATCTTGGAGGATTTCGTACTAAAGTACAGCTGGAGTGCTTATGGGTATCTACTAAGCTCAATTCCAGTATTTCTGCCAGCTTGGGGAGGACTCGGTGGAATACAAGAATTGGCTGATGTTTCGCCTACTGGTGGTGGTCACGAGAGAGGTCGAATGAAGGAGTTTGTTACCAACAAGCGGCTCATGCTTTCGCTTGCAGATGCTGGTGGCCGCATGATGTATAGCATCAAGGACCTCTCCGAACTTGCTGGTTATACAAGTCGAGTCTATACACTCATATCAACTCTACACCGGGTTCATGCCAACGCCTACTTCCCTCCAAGAGGTACTCATCCTGAAATGCACTCCCTTTCTGATGTTCAGGGAACTATTCAGAAAGGATTTGATGGTGTCAGATTCGAAGACATTCCAGTTGTTGCTCCATCAATATTTCCACACGGTGGAGATCTTCTCATCGATTCGCTCTCAATGGTGGTACATTCCGGCGAGCATCTTCTGATTTCGGGCCCCAATGGAGCTGGAAAATCAGCAGTGGCTCGAGTTGTGGCAGGGCTTTGGCCTGTGTACCGCGGTCTTGTATCTCGTCCTAGGACTCTTGGTGCAGATGGCATCATGTTCCTACCTCAGCGACCTTATCTATCTGTTGGTACTCTTCGTGATCAAGTTATCTATCCCGATGGCGAGCTTGACATGAGGGAGAAAGGACGTCGCGATGATGAATTGAACCAAATCCTAACGGAAGCACGATTAGGATATCTGCCCGAGCGCGAAGGAGGCTGGGATACAAGAAAAGAGTGGAAGGACGTCCTTTCTGGCGGAGAAAAGCAGCGTATGGCCATCGCACGACTGCTCTACCACGAGCCTCGATATGCTTTCATTGACGAGGGGACGTCTGCCGTGAGCTCCGATGTCGAGGGCTTGCTTTACGAAAATTGTAAGGAGAAGGGCATCACACTCATCACGATCAGTACAAGAGCAAGTCTGAAGAGATATCACACGTTTAACCTTACACTGGGCCTAGGTGAAGATGGCAGCGGGTGGGAATATGAGCGAATAGGAACAGAAGTAAGTCTGAGCGCTCGATTTCGATCTCGCGCGACATGGCTGCTCTTGCATATGCTAACAACGTATCCAGGAGGAAAAAATGGGAGTAGAAATAGAGCTTGCTGATCTTCGTGAACGCATCTCGAAAGTCAGGGAACTCGAATGCAGGAAGGCTGATATTGAGAAAGAGCTCAGCCAGGTTTGGGTTGAAGGCGGTGCGATACTGGATAAGCCAGTATACCTCCAAGACGATATAGAAAAAGCTATTTACGAAACAGCCAGCGAGGGTGAAGGAGCATGATACACCTGATCTTAACCACAGTCAACAACGACAAGCAGTCATTCCTGTACCTATCGCCCTTCATCCTACACTTAAATTAGCTTTCGGGCGCAATGTGCCACAGGCGGATCGTATTGGTTCATGATAGAAGAGTGATATTCCTGGAGCCCAAGACTTTTTCAAACGCAACATCACTATTGAACTCATCAACGGAAGAAACTAAGATTCCACAACTTGCAAGGGTCATTACAAATGCAGAGGTAAGGTCAACTTGGCAGTTACAGTGCCTTGATCCCCAGGATTCTTACAAGGCTCCTTTGAATAGCATTAGTGAAAAAAAAATTGGCAATGACTACTGTGAGTGGCTTGTAATTAGGCACACACGACTCATTTACCGTTGCACAAGACTCTTTATTCGGGGTATGATTTTACAGAAATGCTCTTGAGTTTCGGGGGTGTTTCTGTCGCTGTTGTTCACACTAACTTGCCAAAGCCTCATCCTCCTCCAGTCACATTGCGGCTTCCAGCTGCACAACTTTACACACTCCCTGAAAATGCCTCTTTGCACCAAGCAAATAGTCAATCTCCCTAATATAAACAACATTTTTGATCTGCCTAACCTTGTGGTCTCTACTGATGATCCCAATTTTGAACTTGACAAATTGGAACCCCCACAACAAAATGCACGAGAGGATGCTAGGCAGATGATTCAACAGGCTGTGGGACAGCATGGAACATTTGTTCCAACATTGCTGTAAGCTAGCACTTCTTTCACAAGATGTTGGATGAAAACTGATCTTAGCTTCAGGGTGTACAGCTTGGGAATTGGCAACAATACCTGGGACGTCTGTTCAGTCAAGCTACACGGCACCCTATCAAAGTACTTCCAACAGGTCAACAAAGTCAACGAGCCCTTCCATCTTGAGTACGACCCCATTCAGCCTAGGTGGCCCATTGATTCAGTGTTTCCACATCTCAAGTGGACTAAGAAACCTTGCCTAGCAATTTTTGTTCCAGCCCTCACGCAACGGCTGCCCTCTCGCCTCTCCATTAGCAACATCTGGGCAAACCCGTTTGCAGAAACACCATTAACACCTGGAAAGCCTTTAAAGGATGACACCATGGGCCCAGTCATTCCAACTATTCCTGTCAATAGCCGCGGTCAGCGCGCTAAATACGTTGAGACGCAAAGTGAATGCGTAAGTTTATACTATTTCCCACGGAAGACACGGTTCTAACCAAATGTCAGGTCCCCATTGAAGCCCAATCCCTCTCTCCCGCTCAACCTCCCAATCCTTCAGCTTACTACCTGCCACAAGCCGTTCCCTACCGCCTTTGCATCCTCAACGACTACCAGGTTCTCGCTGCGGTACGTGGAGCAGCCAAGGCGATGTTCGGGAAGTACAAGCAGCGCTACCATTCCGGCGGCTGGCAGGCAGTAGAGGTCTACTGCAAGCGCGAGCAGGAGAGGCTCGAGTTGCAGTTTGAAGCGGCCAGTAGCGTTTGGCGCCAATGGTACGTCTCCTTTCCAATATCAAGCACATAACTAGATACAGCCGTTAATTTATCGACTCAGGGAGCAATTTATCATCCGGTACATGCCATGCACCAGAGAAGCCGCCATGGATGTCGACGTGATATTCACCGATCTCGTCGACCGTTCCGTTCACGACCACATACTGCTCTGCGCTACCCATATGGCACAATCGCAGTTCCACTATGGTGTCGAGGCAGAAGTTAATACTATCCGTGTCGTAGAGGAGGAGAGAAGCGGGTTCATGGGACGCAGATTGCGTGCGGACGGGGGTTTTCAGGCTGGCTTGCTTCCTGCTGCCAGACCTTTGAAGAAGGAGGCTGAGAAGGAGATTATCTGGAAGGACTGGCTCAATATGGATGTGCTACATGAGCACCCATAGGTATACGCGTGCGGAACTGGGGTATTTGGGAAGTATAGGGGAGCATCGGGGCATTTTACAGGCGCATTAGCGCGTTCAGCGAGTGCATAGCGAAAATTTGATTGTACGCCTCGTCTCCAAACTTCATGCCGTTTGATGAAATGAAGCCTGGTTGATAGGTAGCTTTATATATGCATGGTAACCATTGCAGACGTTTGATACAAGATGGTGTGATAGATAGTCCTTGGAACATTCCCATCACGTCCATGTGTTCAGTACACTTTGTTACTTTTCAGACTAAAACTAGTTGAGACGTTTCGTTATTTAATTCAGTGGTACTTGCTCAATGATAGTTCTATCTATGTATTGGTATCCCCCAGACTCAAGGTATCTGAACCATCATGCTGTATAGGCTCAGTAGCTAGCTGTTCGGATCTACTTTCTGGTATCCCTGAGATCTGATTTTTCTCGTTTTTGTATAACGTCTTGATATATCAACTGAAAGATACAGCCTAGCTAAATACATCTAATATGTTTAGTGGTGTAAAATTCCAGTCCCAGCCTCTCTATTTCTCGATAAAAAATCAAGTATATACTTCAGAAGAACATATCCATAAGTACTGTTCTAGACGTTCGACAATTCCGCTGCTCGGCTATATAGGGGAATCACGTGTAATCACTTTGAATCTTCACAATGCAGATGCCTTTGGCCTTTTCAGTTCTTTATTGCTTAAAACCTTCTAATTTGCCAAGGCAGTCTCAACTTTGTTGATATCTTACATCATGTCAGCAATTGTGCTTCAAGTGATGGTGCCCATTCTCGCAACATCAAAATATTGGCAGGATCTGTCATCTCAAAGGATAACGCACTGCGGAAAGCCAGAGCTGATGCTTCCATACCAGTACCCATAGTATTGACATGGAATAAAAAAGAGTAAAGTCCTTGGAAATTTTGATCCTGTGAGCTTTCAGATGGCTGGAAGCGTTTTAGAGCTGAATCTACACAGATTTTCATGGCCTCCAACAGATGAAGACATCGTCTTCGGTTTGTGATAGATGTCATGTAATTGACTTAGCTGAATCTCTCAAGCACGATCGAATCCATAGAAACGAGAACAGTATAAGCTGGAAGGTGACCAATATCATATTGGAAGATACCAGTTCTTCAACTCCCCATTGCAAGCTCTGCAGATTATGGCGAAATGCGATCGTTATGAAAAGCGGTTCGAGCCAGATCAATCGTTGCTCACTCGCGATCTAGAGTTGCGTGCCTTCAACCCGCAGCGTCATGAGGCTATTTGGGATCTGACGCTGGCTTGTTACGGTGTACTGAAAGATCGGACTGACTCTTGACTTATCCCTGTTTGGCTGTGCTGAAGGTGCTCCTCCATACTCTGTGGATTCCTCGAGTAGAACAGGCAACTCAGTGTTCTTGGCTATGTAGGAAGACGGGAGCGAGGCCATAACGTCTTCGTGTAAGCTAAGCTGCTTAATTATGAAGGCTCTTCGTATTGGAAACGGAAAATAGTAGTCTTCTTTCTTCGGCTTCCGCTAAAAGCAGCTGGATTCGCTCGATATCACTGTACATGGGGGTAAGGAATATGCTAGACGAGAGCTTGAAGAGAGCGAGTAGTTTCCGGGATGAGGGCGATAGTTCGTGGCTCCGAGCGTATGCTTGTAGTCTGTGCAACAAGAGCCTACAATGGCCCCCAAGCCAAGTGATACATAGCCAATCTTTAATTAGTTTTAGAGCACGTAAATAAAGTCTGGTATCCTCCTGAATCTTCAGACGCTTATGCAATCTGATCCAAAATACTAGTCCAAAAGAAGGTCACCATACCAAGAAACCAGGGGGCCGCTTGCCTAAGTGGAAATTTGTTTTGTACGAGGTTAGATGGCAGCAGCCACGTCACATCAAATGACTTAAAGACGACTGCTCTGAAACATAAGGCACTCTTTCATAGATCTGAAGCGAGAGCCTCAAACCACTCCACGTGAGCCCCAAGTAAAACATCAAATGTGCCTTTTGGGTATAGTTCCCACCTCGCCGGCTGCCTCGTCAGAGCCTATACGCGGTGAATAACATTGCCTCACCGAGACAAGCCCTATGCTTGCTAAAAGAGCCGTTCCCAAAAACTAAATCATTTACAGGCAAATGGAAACCTCTTTAATACATCCACAACTTCGTGGCCATAGTTTATACCTCTACGTCGGAGGTTCTTATGAATCCTGCTTGACGTCACCAAACTCCTGGACATTTACTACCAGATCAGACTATTTAAACTCTCCTTTTGCGACACGTTACCCGAAGCTCACTTGCCAACATGGCTTCGTCCCTTCCCCAGCGTCTTCTCACAGTAAGTACAATAATACAAGACCCCAGTTTCATTATACAATATTGACCGAATTTGATATTGAAGGACATCGCCGAGATCCAGAACCACCCGTACCCTATCATCAAGCTACATGTCGATGAGCAGAAAACCCACAAAGCCTGTTGTCACGACCCCACAATCACGTTACCAAGAGTTAGTGATCTGTTATGTTAGCCTTGGGAGAACACTTGGTACATACTACTGGGCGGATTCATGCAGCTCAACGTGCATGGAAACGAACCAAGGGATTACCGAGTTAGACATCACGTGAGGACTCCTGGAGTCCGTAGTACACGAAGGTTCTATATAGTCAGCGTACTTTCCTTAGATAGGAGCTTCGTGCTCAAATTACCATAGCTTTGTTTACCTCACAGTTTACCCAGCTTGTAACGGAATCACTCCCACGTGATTCACCTCGATTGATACTTGCCTCTTCATTCCTATACCAACCCGACGTTGCTTCTACTCGAGAAGATCTTAGTTGAGTATTCCACGCCTGAATACTAACCGAGAAGTCCAAGAACGTTACACCTGTCTCATATTGACTGCAGACTCATATGGACCGATGCATCTAACCGTCGACTTCCCTCCCAACTACCCTTTGAAACCTACTATGACTCAAATGTAATTTTATTTCTTCAGCGTGTCAAGATGCAGGAAACAATGACAAGTGCTAATTCGAGTCTTAAGTAAATTCCAGGTTTCTCACCCCAATATCTTCAGTAGTTAGCATCTGCGCCTCGATCCTCAACACCCAGGAGGGATAAGCTTCGGACGCACTCAAGTCCATTGCTATACAGCTGCTCAGTTTCTTCAGCAGTGATGGTATTACACAGCCCGATGGAAACTATAGTATCGTCCTAAAGGGGTATCGCGCGATACAGACCCGCAACTGTGCTGCTGGACCCAAGAGTATGGGTGCTCGAAGTGTCGAACCCATGGTGCCGATAACAATGTCGGCATTGCAGCGGAGGATGCCATGGACGTTGATCAGAACTACAGCGCACTTGGAGGATCAACATCAGAACAGATGACCACTCCGCTAATAGGCCACAATTTCCCAGACAAGATTCTCGCCATCTTCGGTAAATTAGAAACGGGGGGGGGTTGATGACGTTCGCCAGATCCTGTGCTAAATCTGTTCGTCTCATCACGCAATACGACATCTTCCAAACCCGTGAATTGCAGTGCTTCCTGTTGAATAAGGATTACAAGGTCAAGGTTGGTGTAGGTGTCAAAGTTCAGAGATGGCCATCAAGAATCACTTCCATCTCTTCCACCTGCTTCTCTGCATGGCCACAGCCGATAACACCATCGTCAAGAATGCCAACAGAATGATACAGCGCTTCATCGATGGCCACATATTCAAAACTGACTTGCCCCAAACTCGGTCTCCTGCTTGTCGCGACACTCATCTCGGATATCAAGCTCAACTAGGACAACATGAAGTCGCTCATTCGCAAGACTATCACTCGGAATGTCGTATGGATGCTCTACCGCAGCAAATGCTCTAACAGATCGGAGCTTAGCTACCTGGAATCACCCGATGTCCCTCACTACTGCATGCAGAAGACCTTCGATGCCAGAAAGACCTCTTATCGCCTAGTCATGTTCCTCAACCTCTTCCATACGGTTGCCCTCGACGAGCCTGACAAAGATGGCAAATTCAAGACCCGAGAGCAGCTTAGTGACGAGTTCCGATCATCACGGCGCACCACCTCGTGGCTCAGCCAAGATTCTCACTGATTCCATCAAAGGCATCCACAAAGTCAGGAATTTCTCTGACTTCCTGTCTTGCATGAGTATCAGCAGAGCAGGCATGTCGAACGAAGGGTACTTTTCCAACCTACTGTGTCAATGCGTGGAGGACAGTATGAGCAAAAGCTATTCTCGCTGGGCACTCACTCAGGCCGAGGCTTTGCATCGGCGTATCCAGGAGCCGAACGTTCATCGCAAGGACCGGCAGCCGAAACCTCTTGGGAATATTTTGGGGGCAATCAACTTCTTCCCGCAAAGAGGAGGCTCTAGTGGTGGCACGCATTGTGAAGGAAATGGAGACGAACCAGGCGGACTAGGCGGTTTGGTGAAAGCTTGTATCGTGAGGGACAGAGCCGTGAAGGCGGACGCGGAGGCGGTGGCAGAGGTCGTGGATATAGAGGCGAACCGGGACACTAAGAGCACTTTGATTGTCTCAGAGGTTGTATATAATCAAACAGCGGTGACATCCCCAAAACATCCCAAACGTTAAAGAGCAGTCGACCCATAGAATCGCCAAGTCAAGCAAAAAATGCATCAAACGTGTCTCATAGTCTCAATCTTCACCCACATTGAGCCGTATGATCTGTTCCTCCCGAAATTACCAAAGCAGGCAGACAAGAACAACTGTGCAGGAAAGCTTAAGAACTGCACGTTGGTCTGTGCCTTGCAAAAGCTGCTACAATTCTTAGACAGAGATAACTTTGTAGTGTAGACCGGGCATCAGGTTATCAACTGGGCCGGGACGGCCCAAGACTCTTCAATTGGAGAATTTTTCTCTCCAAATACTAGCCTTGAATACTAGAATAGAGACTTGTTCCCTGACTGGAAGCAATCACCACAATGCGGACGCTCTCTCCTGACGACATGCCGAGGATTCCAGACCAGGTGTTACACACGGTTTGACACCTCTGCTAGCCATGCTAGCCCCTGGACATCTTTCCCGTGGCTAGAGAAGAGGCGCAACAGGAACGGATGGAACAATACGGAAAGATGGGTCGTGCAAAAGGCAGCGGTTCATTCTAAAAAAATGCCTTGTTCGGATTGTCTCATATTTCATGGTATGGTGCAATCAAGGATGGCATTCCATTAAACCCTCTGGAGGCCATGTGTGCATAGCATTCGTCCAACAAAATACAACCTGCATCAAGAAGTTCTCTCGTAACTCTTATCTCCGTGAAGCTTTAAGTAATTGCTAAGGGAAATTTAAGAACAGAAGAACATGCCACTTGGCGATAGAACAGTACATTGCATACTCGAGAAAATCCGGAATGGTAAATGCAGTCAAAAAACACACATTCCAGATCGTCTTTTGTAGTAGAACCATTTTATTTATCATTAGCTCCTATCGACTTGGGGTGATGTACAGAGTGACAAAAGAAAACTGTGTTCCAGATGCTTGCAATTGGCAAAGATCCCATCCGTGGCCTTTTGCTACGGATCGAATCATTCGCGTCCTGCCACCCAGTATCTCTCTACCAATCCATTCTGCAAGATATCCTTGTGGTTCACCAACTAAGTTGGTCTCTATGACGAGCCTAGTGGTGGGAACCGTTGTTGCCTCTATATCCTACAAGCTTCATTCTACCGATCATCTCGCCAACTGTGAAGAATCCCAAAAGCTCAGCCGTTATGACACCTACAGAAGTCATCTGGGCAGAGCTCATGTTGCGGATGCTGGAAAGGATTCCGTCTGGGTTGGCCTTGTTTGCGGACTCAGGGATCAAGCTGCTGGGGTTCCGGGCACCTTTGACCACTCTTTGGAAATATTGCTGAAATGTAGAGACAGGACTATAGACATGTTAGCTTGCAAAATGAAGCCGGCACGCGGGTTTATATTACGGTGGGTTCATCTTTTGGCCTTTGAAGACCAGCTTGGAGAGCTCCATTCCGACTCGCGCATAGTAGATAATAGGTGGGATACCTCCTGCAGTTGCATCATCAGCCATTGAGCTTCAATATCGGATCTCGAGGCATCAATTGGATCCTTCAATATAACACTTACTCTCTATGAATGCAATAGCCTTTCCAGTTCTACCGCCAATCTTTCCAAGAGCATTTCCTAGCCCCTTCGCGGCTCCGGAGATAGCTGGACCAGCAGTCGCGCCGACCTTTGATAGCCCCTCGGTAGCTTTCGATTGGAATTTCTGTGTCGTATCTTTTGCAGTCTCCGTGGCCTTTGATGCCCTTTCCTTTCCAGCTTCTGCGGCCTTAGCAGCGGTATCTTTTGTTGCTTCGGTGGCCTTTGCAGTAGTCGACTCAAATCTACGGGCAGCCTGTCCAGGAAGCTTTACAGTGTGCCGTAAGGCGCTTCTGGAGACGGCTAAAGACATACTGAGTATGTATATACGCAGCACTAGAGAGTGGAAGATTTCTTGAGGGCGCCTGGTAGGGGAGTTGGCAGGCAATTGGTGTTAGGTGTTTAGGTGAGGTGGTCCAAGATTTTCGTTCAAGCTTCGGCCGTCCACGGAACCGACAGACGCTAAGACTTACAGGGATTAATTCTAGATACAGTTACGGCTTGATGACAGAACACCATGAGCACAGTTCACGGTTCACGATGAAATACCTACTACTGCTACATGTATCCTTTATTATTTCGTTGTGCTCAATGCCCCAATGTCTTTAACCATGCTAATCTTGCGGAATCCCTTCCACTATTTCCATCTAATTCTCACTCTTGATCAGGACCTTAATGGCCCCGGTTTTAGGATCTGCCGCTGTCTCGAAAGCCTTGATAGCATCCTCCAGCTCGAATCGATGCGTTACAACCTTCTTCATATCGATAACACCGCTCTGGACCAATCTGATAGCTTTTGGCCATGTGTTGCAGTATCTGTACTGAAACTGCAAATCGATTTCGCGAACGCTCAATCTCATGAACGGCATGACCATCTCGTTTCTTCCTACACCAATCACAAACACCTTGCCTCCGAACTTCGTTGCCCATATAGCAGATGATATACTACTCTCCACGCCAGTGCACTCAAGCGCAATCGCCGGTTCGATACCTCCGAATGCCTTGACAATCGCCTTGGCAGATTCTTCCGCTGGCAGACGTTCGATCTTGAAAGTGGTTACCGATGGGACGAGGCCTTTCGCAAATGAAAGTCTTCCCTCGTCGATATCTGTGATAACGATCGGGCATGCTCCAGCAGCTTGACAGCACAGCAGTGTAATGAGTCCAATTGGCCCAGCACCGCAGATCAGCACCGGATCTCCCAGCTTCACACCCGATCTTTGCATCGCCGCAAGAGATACGCTCAAAGGCTCCAAGCATGCTCCGTCCTCGAACGTCATATCTCCAATCTTATGGCACCATATCGCGGGGTGGTTCACATATCTGCGGAGAAGCCCTGGTACCGGTGGTGTCGAAAGAAACTGAACTTTCTCGCATCCGTTGTATCTTCCAGTCAAGCATGGCTCGCATTCGTAGCAGATGATGTTGGGTTCAATGGCGACCCGATCGCCAATTTTGAGGTGCTCCACTGACGGATGAGTTGCTAGCACTACACCAGCGGATTCATGTCAAAGGATGTGCGTGTCTGTTACTATCATAGGGCCAATGCATCCCGCATGCCAAAAGTGTACATCAGACCTGCCACTGTTAGCAGGTAGAGTTCCCAAGGATATAGTAGTCTTTACCCGCAAATGCCAGTGCTCCTGATCCCTACGGTCACTTCTCCGACCTTCAATCCCACGCCCTTTTCAACATCCTCCACTGAAGGTGTAGCTTCTCCAACCCAGAGCTCGTGGGCGGGGTTGGTGTAAACACCTATGTTTGCTTTTGAAGGACTCATGGTTTGCAATATCGAGTTCGCAGATGGAAGTGAAGACAAGTGTTCAAATTAACAAACGAGTGCGTCGAAGATTCTTTGACTTTTCTTTGCAAAGTGAGATTTTGATCTGGTGGGAGAAGGATGGGACGTTGACAAATGAGCTTACATAGATCATATGCCCGATAACGTGTCTGTACATCGAGTCGCGCACGACATCGAGTCGCGCACTTTTCCTTGGCACGGAACTTCAAATATAGATAACAACCCCAATAAAAATACTAAATTTT
>MU254069.1:0-32199 GCA_019669825.1 Calycina marina
TTCTTGGGAGAGAGAGTAAAAGCCGTGAGAAGCGCGAGTTTCCTTCCTTCGTCCGTTGGACTTGCGACGCGCGGGCCTTAAGTGGGTGTTGCGGGCCTAGTCGGGAAATTCTAGCAGCGAACGCACCTGCCCGGTCCAGGTGAACCCCCAGGAATCTGGTCTCCTCTACCGGCTTGATCACGTGATGGTCAAGAGTCAAGGTCTGGCTGTTGCCGGCCCGGGTCTTGACGAAGTGTATCAACTTGCTCTTTTGAGGCTCAAACATCATGCCTCGTTTCTTCGCCCAGCTTTTGCACACTTCCCATTCCTTCTTTAGGGCCGTGCAGCAGTCCTCCGTCCCTTTCCCGACGGCTAGAAGATTCGTGTCGTCTGCAAACCCCACTGTTCCTATACCACCGACATCTCTCAGCTTCCGGAAGAGCGGAGTGGTGTAGAGGATGGACAAAAGGGGGGATAAGGGTGAGCCTTGTGGCACGCCGGACGGCACCGCTATAGAATCCGACTCCCAGTCATCGAAATTCAGGGTGGCTGTTCGGTCCGTTAGGAACGATGCCACCCATCGGGTCACCCACGTCGGCCATCCCTGGTCTTCTAGGGTTGCGAGCAACCATCCGTGGTGGACACGGTCGAAAGCACCTTCAAGATCCAGTTGGAGCATCGAGCAAGTGAGCTTCTTTTCCTACGAGGCCTGTACCGTCTCCGTGGCGAACCTGGCCGCCAGTTCTATTGACCTCCCCGCCCTGTTTCCCATCTGTTCAGGGGGGATTATATCCGCTTTCTCTGCCATCTGTGTCATCTTCTTCGTCACGATAGCTTCCACAACTTTCCCCACTCAACTCAGAAAAGAGATAGGTCTCCACCCGCCTGGTGAACTGAGCTGATGTTTCGTTTTTCCTGGTTTCCGGAGCACTACCACTCTAGCTTTCTTGAAAGCTTTGGGATAATGTCCGAGAGCCAGGCTAGCTATGGCGACTCTCCGAATTCCTTCGATCAGTGGAGGGCCACAAGCGCGGAGGAACCCGTTGGGTAATCCGTCGGTGCTTGATGCTTTCCACGGGCCTGGTCGGCATAGGGCTGCCTCCACGTCCTGGGTCGTCACCTCTGGCATTTCTCCTCTCATCCATCCGGGCGTGGAACTCGGCCTCGGGGCGCTTTCCGGTTGCGTTTCCGGGAAGAATCTCTCCGAGAGGGCGAATGCTTTTTCCTCCATCGTGCGTGCCCAGCTTCCGTTCCCCTCGTTTTCGAGGTCCGGGATTTGGGGTCGCTCCGTCGGGCTGTGGCTGCGCAGCTTTCCCTATCGCGCTAAGTTCCAAAGGACACGCGGAACTTCCAAATTCTTAAGCAAGAATGAGATGAGATCTGGCCAAGTCACGTGGCTGAAAGGACTGACTTCACAACTAAAGACGGAGCGATGCTTGTTTGGTGGCATTTGAATGTTCAATTAGAGTGATTTTATTGCTGCATAGCAATTGTTACATCAAGAAGCTGCGAATGACCGACGCGACTGTTATAAATATGCACATTTGGCCTGCTGTTGAATGTACTACTTCAGGTCTAGTTTAGGCTGCGTCAGCACCGTGTATCTAGATGTGATTCCCTCTCAGACTCTCTTAGAAATGTCATCAGATCAGCCTTACAACACATACACTACTGGCCCTGGGTATCACTTCAGAAAAACTTAGCCAGTAAGTAGCATGATGAGCGCTTCAATGGCTTTGAATTCTTAGAGAACATTAGAATTTGGTTTATGGGCATTATGAGCTTTAAATTCGCTAAAAGATTTCTCCGAACACATTCCCAAGCATCATAGCAAGTTCTTTCCTTAGCTTCAGTTAAAAATCGATTAAGAACGAACTCGGAGCACCCTCAGCAGGAACCTCCTTCACATCACTTTGCCCACGCTTCTCAAATGCCTCGAAGTCGAATATTGGTACTGTAGAACTAATGATCAGTCCTTCCAGCTCTGCGACCGAAAATGAGGCAGATAATCCTTCCAAGTCAGGATGAAAGTGTGGCTTCACCGGCGAGTCTTCGAAAGAAACCAAACGTGGAGGACTGTTTTTGGTTCTTTCCGGAGAGTTTTTGATGCCAAATGGATCGTCATCTACGGTAGAATTGAGAGAAGGCGCCTTGGGGTTACGCAACTTCGTGGTACCCCCCGTAGCTATGCGTAAAGATTTGGTCTTTGGCACAGTACGTTCTTCCTTGGGCTTGCTTAGGGTAGTGGGCAGGCCTGGAAAGTTTTTCTCTTGAAGCTCTTCACGCTCCACGCAAACCTTGTTCCTAGTCTCATCAATACTAACTTGATTGACCCAACGAAGGGTTGGAGAAATATGACTCACCAATTCACTGTGTTCGCGCGAGACGTACTTCCTCTACCAGAAGACAGTGGCATAGCTGAGGATTCCGAGTTCTGGCAGTTTTCCCGAGATACACTTGCTCTTCCAGAAGCCAATGTACCAGAAGACGGTAGCAGAGCTGGAAATTTCGAGTTCTGAAGTTTCATCCGAACAGAATTTCTACCCAAGTTAGTATGGTTGTTATTGTCTCAGTCTTGTAGTAAAGTTTGATGTTGCAATCCTCACCCAGATTTGACTCTTGTTCCGTCATCGTCAATGCTTGTAGGCCGATATGTCTCTCGAATGATGGGTTGCTTCCTGTCTTCACTTTGCTTAAACGACTTCCGTCGAACACTCGTGTCCTCTTGAAGACGATCAGCGTTTTTAGCATCCCACTGCTGCCACTTCTCAGGCGGCCCAAAACCCTTCTTTTGGACAAGGATATCTTCTTCGCAAGGCGCACTTTTCTGAGCCTACAGGAGTCAGGAGTCAGTAGTGATCTTGCTCTCGTAGCCACTTGGTTCGGTGAACTAAGGTTGCGTCTGCGCTTACAGAAACGTGCATATCAGAAATACGTATATCCTCTTTGAAATGGGTTTGCTTGAAACAGCACTGATCACATTTGCACTGGTTGCCACAGAACTCGCTACAACTATGCCCCTGGTCCAAGTTAGCTTTCTGATCTCTATGTTGAAATAAATACTTCGTGATAAGAGGGTATGCTTACACAGTCTAAAGTATTCGGACAGGTCTCGGGGCATACCAATGTGTCGTGACTAAAAACATGGCAGGTTGCTGGACAGCTATGGCCGCAAGGCAGTATCGTATCGCAGCGTTGTTGGCAACCTCCATTGGTTTCAATCCAGTCATCGGCTTCTCCAATGTACAATCGACGTCCATGTTTGACACAAGTGATTGGAAGGCCGAGATTAACGTCAAGTGTATCCGTTTTGTTCATGTGGTAGATGATATCACGATACAGACCGGGACGATTGCTTAGAAACTCATCACCCCCTTCTTCGGCGATAAGACAAGCAGCATTTCCAAAAAGATACAGACCACGTCGAGCTCGAGATAGCGCGACAACGACACGATTCTGGTTCTTGAGAAAGCCGATGCTGGCAAAGTCGTTTGATCGTACCCTTTGCGAAGTCAAAATCAAACACTTTCGGATGTTCCACAATGTTCACTCACATTGACAAAATGATGATATCGTTTTCCTCTCCTTGGTAGGAGTCCACCGTGAAAATGTTGAAGAAGTTTGACGCAATAGGCTTCTTTCGCAGCTCCTTTACGATGGTTTTCCGTTGACCTGATGGAATCAGTCACTGCTCGAGTGCGCTGGTATAGGCTAATTACCATTGTAAAAGGTAAGCACAGTGATCTTTGCCGGGTCAGTGCCACTAAGCACGAGGTAATGGAAGAATCCGGCAATCATCTCGGCCTCATCAAGGTTGTAGATAGACAAGGATGCATCTCGTGCTTCCGGCCACTGATGATGAAAGAAGTAGAGATTGCAATTACCTATATGAGGTCAGCTATGTTATCACATTCAACTGTGAAAAGGGTGAAGACATACCCATACCGGGAACTGGAGGCCGATTGGCTGGATCTAGAACAGATTCATGATCGTGCAAGTATTTATAGAATGGCTTGGGCTCGATGCAGAGGAGTTCCCGTACTTGCGGAACCATACGGCGTTGTCTATTAAGCATCGTGTACTCCATGCCGTTACTGACAAGTCTGCCAGATTGTCAAGTCAGTCGCATGGTTCATGATCCCAGCAGAGTGAGCACTTACCTCTCAAACATTGAGATATTGAGGTAATATGGACTTTCCTCCAAAGCAGAGACTGTAGCATTAGCACGCAGCTGTTTGTGATCACCTACAGAACATATCAGTTGTGTAGACTTAAGGAAAAGGCAACTTAGCAGACGCACCAACTAGAATCATCTGCTCAAGACTATCAATCTGACCAGCTACAACATTACCCTCAAGCGTTTCTGCAGCTTCTTCAATAAGTAGTATTTTTGGTTTCAATGCGGAGATCAGACCTCGATACTTGCTTAACCCGGTAGTTGTACAGCCAACAACCTTGATCCCTAGATGTTTGATCAATCGAATGTTGCACAATGCCTTTGTGCACTGAAGTGCTTGAACGGTTCTATTATACTCCTTCAAAGCATCACGCATCTTTTTTATTGCACTCGCGTCAACTTTTTTCTCCCAGAATCGGTAGATCGCGCCTCTCATTGTTTGAGGAATGTCGTATAAATTGCATTTTGTCTGGAGCAGTCGAAAGCATTTGCTAGCGTTATACGAATTTGCGTTGCCAGTTTGTGTGCGCCGGAAGAAGATTAATTCTCCTTTAAGTGCATCCATTGTATTGTCTTTATTGTGCTGGCCACCTTCAAGATCTTCGACCTCTTCTGATGGCGACATGTCCTATGGAAATATAAAATTAGAAACGTTCATTGCATTCAGATACTATCTGCTAGACTAACCAGTTCTTCCTCTTCCTCTGGGAAGCGATGATTGAGTTGCGGTGTCTTGGGTAATGCCATCAACCCAGACTGAGCTAGCCAGGTAAGGAGAGGAGAAGCTTTGACTCCATCAATAGCGTCTGCGTTAACCTATCAAAATTTAGTCAATATTGTCTTGTGGAATCTGAAACAACAAAACCTTGGTAACTCTTACCCAACCATCCTCACTCAAGGAGTCTGCCTGCTTTTGAGTAATGCAATCGTGTTGAAGAAGCGACTCCACATCAAGTAATTCTCGGGACAAGAATGGCCCCAATGATGCTTTCAAAGAGAGTTTCCGTGCCTCTAATTCACGCGTGGCCATTGCCAGGCCTCGATTTCCGTCTGGAACCTCCTTCTGATGCTCCTCCCTAAGCTCATAGAGGGTACGCTTGAAAATTTCCACATTGTTCTTCGAGCATCTCCCTCCTAGACGAATGATATTAGGCCTAGTCTATGTCAGTCATCACTGTAATACATGAAAAACGCGGAGATATGATCAAAAGTGAAATTCGTGGAGCAGAACATACTCAAACTTTATGATGTGATTGAGCAACTGATCCAAAGCATGGTTAGTCTGTGCTGCCACCATAATAACATTGCTATCGCTCTTTCCAATCAAGGCCTTCAAGGTTTCGACGGATGTGAATGTCTTCCCGGTACCTGGTGCAGTTTATCAGCAGTGTATCTTAAAAGAGAGTGGTAGCACTGAATGCGGAAGACTCACCTGGAGGACCTTGAACTATGGCCAGCGCCTTGGTCATCATTCTTTTGCACGCGCTCCACTGGGAGGTATCCATTAGAGAGCCTCGCAAAAGAGGTAACGGCTTAGCCAGGATGTCGACGTTCTCGAGAGAGGCATGGGGTTCTGTGTTGGGTACGAAAGTCGTGAGGTTGATGAATGGATTGCTCTGCAAGTATGCTGGAGGCGAAATATCGTTGTCCAAATTCACTATGTGTTTTCCTAAGGAGAAGCTTTCCATGGCTACATCTTGAATCCCTTTCAAAACATGTCGGTATGCTTCATAGTAGCCAGATCGTGCCTCGAGCATAATATAGGCTAGCATCGTCAGCGAGAGCGACCTCAACAAGGATTAAGGACATACATTCGGATGGGTCAAGAACCGCCTCATCTTCAACGGCCCAAAACAAATCGACCGTGGGTGGATCCTGATCAAGACCTCCCTCATAAGGCCGGGCTGCAACTATCGCACACTTACAAACAGTTGAGAACATGTCTCTCTCTGTCGAGATGGCCACCAAAGTTCCTTGCTGCAGCCTCTTAGACTGTTGCCATCGAATTTTTTTTCCGGACCGCTCGGTCGAGAAAGTCACACGAAAAGCTACTCCAATGGTAGCTAGGATCAAACCACAAAAGTGGACTTTGGAGTAGATGTAAATGTTGCTATCCTCATCCATGCTGGTGTGGTCTCTGAAGAAAGCTAGTCCAGAACGAAGAGGCGAAGTTGCATCCTCCCGCAATGCAAGATAGTGAAACCTCAAATAGTCTTCCTTGGATGGCCAGGCACCATATATGTGATTGCGAGGAAGAGCAGGGCCCGCGTATGTTGATTCCTCTTGATAATCATTCCATTTGGTGGTCTGACAGGGAACGCTTACGTCTGGCGATAATAATCTGTTTCGCGTCAATTCCGTTTCAATGTTGCAAATTAAATTGGTACATACTCATGGGCCTCTGGTATCTCTAACATGTTACGCCATTCTTCATCGAATTGGCTAAAAGGTTGACCATTCTTTTGCCTATATTTCCCGATTAGTTTCATGGGACGTGAAGAAATATTCAATGAAGATGGGAGATGCTACTACCTCTTGATGATACGATTCAATATCGAGCAAACTTCCTGTATATTTAGAGCGGATGCCATCATGATCCGAGAATCTCGATGTTGGAAAGACTGAAAGGTTGAAGTGATTTTGGAGTTGGGGTTGGATAAAAGCGGGTCAATATATAAACAATTGATCGGGAGATCAGAAGAGGCAACCACGGCAACCCCTGCGAAGTAAATTACGAAAGTGAAATTTCAATCTTAGGAAGTGCGTTGAACAGTCTTGTAGATATTCTGGGCTGCAGCAAAGTTTCGTGCCGGCGCATTGAAAGAGTAAGCATCCCACAAGCTCACCTAGCACGATTGCAGACACGATTGGCGATTGGCATCAAACACTTCTTTTTCTACACAGCATTGTAGTAAAATCGCACTGCTCAATTCAAGAATAAGTTTTGACAGTCTGGTGCAATCGAGGCTTACCGTTTCTTCAAAATTGATTGCTTGCAATTCCCACCGCTCAACAAAAGAATTGATCGAGCAGTTTGACTACTGTCTCATCGTGGAGAACTCAAAGCCCATCAAGTTCCCAATATAAATGTACCATGCGCTGAATTACTGGTCGGAATGCCTGTAAACTGCACATAAGATCTATGCTGCATACCATCAAGCACGAAAAACTTGACGAGAATGCCGACATCTTCAAGCTTCTTCGCATGCTCGATGCCAGCTGCTGCCCAAGAATTGGCAGAGCAAGCGTCGATGTACCTCGGTGGCAACCTGCGCAGGAAATCAGAATTAGCGAGAAGTAGTGGAACCAAACTACTGGATCGATCCTACTCTTTGGGAACGAATGCGTCTGTAGCTGGATGTCAGCTATGGCAGTTATACACATCTGTGGAGCTTACCGACCATTGTTGAAGTGGATGTGTCTGTGAGTATAGGCACGCTCTCCGTCAATGGAAGTGCTTCATTCAGCCATATAGATGGACGACAAGTAAATGGTATTCCGTGTATCTGAGCAGCAATAGTTGAACCTATCCCTGGTTCTACGAGCGTGATCGCTACTGCTGCTAATGAAGGGCCTACACAGTCTGCATATTTTCACTTAACAAGTGTAATCTGTACTAACCACCAGCACTGTTACCTGTCACACAGATCTTGCTTGTATCAATACCCAGCTTTGCAGCGTTCTCAGAGCCCTAGGTTCAGTTAGCCATTATTAGGGAACTGGGTGATTTCAGTAGCATATCCACGACATGCATCGTAGCAATTAACAAAAGTTGCTGGAAAGACATGTTACGGTGCTTTCAAGTGTCAGCTCCGAGACTACTCATCCCAAAGTGCCGGGTCTCGCCAAGCATATATTCCACAATGACTAGGACGTGGTTGAAGTCAAGAGCAAGCTTCCAGCAAAGCAAATCGCCTGCAGCAACAGAGCCCAAAACCAACCCTCCGCCATGGTAAAAGAAAGCTACGGGAGCAGGCGTATTTGATGCCTTGGTGGAGTGATACACTCGAACTGGAATCCGATGTCTACCAGCGGCGTTGATAAACCCATCGCGAGCTGTAACTTCGTTCTTAAAGTCATCCATGAGGCTCAGCGTGTCGCAATAGGCACAACAAACTTCCAATGCTTTCCGGTAACCTGTAGGTGTTCCGTCAAGGTCAACCACAGGCCTGAATCCAAGCATTTTTCCTATATGTGGCAGCCCATGAGTAGCTAAGAATGTCTGATACTGGGGCTTCATACCTTTATTTATTTTTAGGAGAGTCCTTCGTTCAGTTCACCTGACCTGTGATAGACAGTGTCCTTGGCTCCTGCATATCTATTGCTCAGGACGTGGCACTTGCGTAGGTTCGTCTCGTTTTGACAACAATTTCGACTTGATTGGGGAAAAATGGTCAGGCGACACATATTTGGATGCCAACCAGAGTTTGCCGGGTCCGGGAGCTATTATAGCTCTTCTCGGTTCCCAATAATCCAGGGTCCAGTGCTCCGTCACGAGTACGAGGTGTTAGTACCTAGTCACGGGTTCCTTTGCTGATAAAACATGGGACGGGTAGCTGACTGAGGCATTGCCAGGAATTCTGTATCATGAACTGCACTGTTTTGCTTTCATCAACGTGGGAAGCACATCTGGCAAGATATGATTGGAAGTTTGCAGGGCATTTCTACGTATACCGAGCATTCAGACCATACCACAGCTGTCTTGCCTAGTATCCTACTGCCTTGACCAACTCCCAGCTCCGAATATTCGCAAAAGTCACCCCGGCCATAGTCTTCAGAGTCCACGGTGTCGTCATGACATCCTTCATCTCCTGGCTGTCCGTGATACCATGAACCTTCTCAAATTCATGAAACGCCACAAACTTCGGTGGCGAACCCACAGTCATTGGTGTCGCGGGGCCAAGTTTGTATCGCAGTCCTCTCCGGTAGCCGGGCACCTTAGCTAGCATAGGGAAACGCTCTTCGCGATAGAAGGCATCAAGCTCTTTCTCTTCTGCGAGTTCGAGCTCAGCATACAAGATGTATGGTGCTGGTGCTGCAGAAAATGTCAGCGCTATCACCTAGCCAGAGGAAAAGTACTCACTATCCCCAAGTCCATTCGGATCAAATTCATGGATCAACTCATAGTTCCTGTTATCGAACTCTCCATTCTTCAAGTTGGCTTTGTCTGGGAGGATATCGCTAGTGTGCCTGATCGCCTTGACCCCGTCACTTGTCAACATGTCTTCGTACTCTGTCTGATAGATCGCCATGAATTTGTTTTTGTCTTCTCCTTGGTTGTGGGCATACAAATCTGGTACATCAAAAATTTCACGATAGAATGCAGCACGTGTTGATGATTTATGATCGACCAGATCAGGAATATGCTCGTCCGCATACCATTGCTCCCAGATTTTGTCGTCGCAAGTCATTGGACGTGATGTAACACGACAGAGGTATTTTGAAGGCATGGTGTATTTCTGAAGATAGTTAAGAACTAGAAATGTTATCTATATCTATGCAGTGCTTTCATATTGCAGGCTGAACACAAGAATGGGGACGATGGTAGCGTGCCGGAAGACATTATCCTTCGATGAGCGCCAAGCATCGACGGCAACAACTCGATATATTTCAAATGACCTGGTTCGGCCAAGGTTTTCAACGAATCGAATACCTCATTTATTCTAATCAATGCTTTGAGAAGGGCAACTGGCTTGAAGTTGTGGTTTCCCAAAAACCTGGGCTGAACCACGTGTAGGAATTCAGTCGATCGATATTGAGTTCTTCATGTGATGGTACGGCAAGGACCGATCAATCATGGATGGTTGCATGTGAGGCATCAGGACAGAACTGCCTTTGAGCTGACTTTGTTACTGCTGCATAGTTTACCCACTGATCTGGTGTGCATATAGTTTTCTTTCCACGGTACCAAGACAGAGCAGTGGTATGGTCGAGCGAGATCGTGATTAGCACAGATACCAATAGCTATGTACTGAGCAACCAGAAAGTAAGCTTGCTCTGAATCATTGGTACGTAGCTAAGTTATCCGCATGACAGCTTAGGCATTGCATTGCCATACTAATACGTTAGAATTGGTTAGTCTTCCGGTCAGCATTACCCAGGTTCTCCCCATATCTTCAATGCGGGGAGCAAGTATCCACACTCTTCTGTTAGGTCGTTATGGGTTATGGGAGCTAATTCAAGGCGTATGTATGGTGGTACTCAAGGACTTGCTGCTGTTGTCGACAACATAAGTCCGGACACATTTTCGGAGCATCTAAATGCCGAGACACTTCTTCACCAGGACGGTCAAAATGCCGGCTGTGAAAGCCTATGTCACCGCATATTGTGAGAAATACTTCAATGAAACTGTTTCCTCTGATCAATGCCGTACCTGGCACGTATACCATTCTTGGTGGAACAACCCTTTCTTTTGAGAATGATACCCCTTCACGCTGAAAGAGTGCAGAAACAGGGCTGTAGAATCAGGTTAAATTGACTAAGGTAAGAAGAGGTCCCAGGTTGAGCTCGAGAGGTGTAGAACTCTCGGCTGCACTAGCCGCTGCACTAGGGCCAGAACGGACTAGCACTCAACCTAGTACTCGGTCATGATCTGATTTCCTTAACACTTTCTTCAGAATAGCTGGGGAGCTGGTAGTGCCTGTTCGTCTGGCACCGTGACTTGCGAAGATATAATTTGAGCAGCTCAGACCTATCTGTAAACTCCACAACTATACCAAAAGCAGTTGATTGACTCGGAAGTTGTAGGATGCATGAGTCTAAGAACTATCCTGATCGAGTCCTTGCTATAAATCCTGGCTCCTACCTTCACTTCAGAAAGGTCCCGAGCAACCTGGGCAACCCCGGATGAGAGGACTTTGACTATACCGTGGTGGATGAAGGCAGCATCTTTGCCACCTTCGGCAACGGTTCGACCGAACAAGATATGGACATGAAGGGAAACTTTTCACCGTACATGAGTCTCGAAGAGTACCCTGAGCTCAGATGTATTCCTGAATGATGGGCAAGATTAACAACACAACTTCAGATTAGGCAACTGTGGATGAGAAGCTCAACAGTGGTGCAGCACACATACATACCGAGGACAGTGGGATAATGACTGTAGAGAATCACCTAGTTCAAGGAATCCCAATCACTGAATGAGTCGGCGCAATCTCCCTTGATGGAGCCTGGCTTTCAGGGTCATCATCCAGGTGCTTATTATGAAATTAAATTTATACTTGAAGGCTTTGTTGAGGAGTTGCTGATGTTCAGACGGGTAATGTTGGAACTTTTGGAATGGCTTGGTAAGAGGCCGTGGCTGCTGCTTTTTCCGTGATAGTAATAATCGGTTGGATGTTGACAGCACAGTCGTTGTTTGACAATCTTTGAGCTACCAACGTTGGGTAGCTCTTGAGAAGTTCGTTTCCGGATCCATGGAACTTGGAAGGGGCGCACGTGACGAGGCTATGTAGCCGTATGAACCTCAAACTCAACTGTTGCTATTGATATTATCCTCTTTTCGATGCCTTAACAAGCTCTGACATCTTTGAATCCCTCAGACTAAGTGGTTTATCCTCCTTTTCTATAAATTTTATTACCACCAGTCGTGGGCGGCTTTGAGGCAAGCGCAATCAGTTCAACTCTTCAGAGCCACCTAACCCTAACCCTAAGTTCCATGGTTCACAACACGTTGAGCTCTATGATTGATAGATCTTCAGATAATATATCTGGCAAGACTTGCACGTGGCCGCTGTGTCACCTTCCTTCTCCGCGCAACCGCTTAGTTGTCCAAAGTTGTTGTGGTCGCACATCCGCTCTGGTGGACGATGGTATGTCCTGTCGGCTGTTGAATATCTGTTGATGGCGTCTTTTGCACGCCGACTCTCGGTTGCGCTTGGGAGTTACTAAGAGGCGAGAATATGGAGGTTAGGCCTATGTATATCACAGTTTTATCCAGTCGCTGTGTGAGCAATTGATGGGATTGACAGAGATATACCACTACTGTGTGTAGCTCAGGGTCTATGTTCTTCATCGTGTCTATCAAAGAAGAGTCATCGGGATAAATTCTCTAGTTCCTTGGGTTTTTGGAATCTCTTGCCTTGGATGGTTGGGGAGAGTCATGGAGGGAAGAAGGAGAGGAGGGGATTGACGATGACTAGGAGGGAGGGCAGAGGGAATATAAGAACAGAGGATGGGACTGTGGAAGACTATGGCGCAAAGCTAAGAACTATGCACCAATCCGCGAAGCTGGGTGCAACAAACAGGACGGTTGGAACTTGGAGTTCTTCTAGAGGATTTGTTCTCTTGGAGAAGAAGTCGATATGGAAGAATCAGGGCGGGGACAACGATGTTCGTGACGAAACAAACGACAATCCTACAACACACCTCTCAAGCTAGAAGACAACCCCCATTCCTATCCACTCAAACTGACTAGAACAACGAAACCACCGCTGACCCAGGAAGCGTCATTCTTTTGGCTATCATGGGATTTCAGCTAGTATGGTAGGACGGTACTATCCACAGCTCTTGTGCGAGGCATTGGGTAAAGATGATTTGGCCTGTTCTGTCGAGAAGAGTTCGAGGAGATTTCATTATACTTGAGTTGTTCTCCGGAACGAAGGAGTGCGGTGGTCACCCATTGACTTAGAGAGAGAATGGAATAGAAGTAGGGATAGATAGAAATGACGTTGATGAGTTCATTGAGTCATAGCCACCGTTCCCTCCTCATCATCCGCACTGAAAAAAAAAAAAAAAAACATTCGTCATAAGCAGAAGTCAATACAGAAATCATATATTCAAGAAAGTTACATCCACATAATTTCCAACTAAAATAGGAGAAGAGAGAAATGGCGTTTTGGGCTCGTTTCACTTCCCTCGCCGCGCCACCTATGCAGTATAGTGTTTCGTGTCTCGAGATGTCGTGTGTCATTACTCGTTAGATCGTTTCTTCGTGTCGTGGTTTGTTTTTCGTCAAATTTGTCCTCCCTTCCTCCCCTTCCCCCCACCAACCCCCCACCTCTCGTCTGCTCTTCTTCTTTCCACAATTGGCAAGGGATACTGCTTATCTGTAGCCCCGATGTCGATCCCTCGACCCATACACAATCTCCCGTTCAACGATTCTCTCATCATCGTAAAGCGGCCGCTCCCTCTCTTGTCTACTCCTCCGCCGTTCCGCGCGCTCCCATTCTTCACGCTTACGTTCGATTTTCTCCATGCGCACGCGCTCGCGCTCGATTTCGCGGAGGCGACGCTGGCGGTCAGCACGAATTTTCTCGGAGAGCTGGACAAGTTGGAGGACGTCTTCCTGTAGTCTGTATTAGCACTGCACTTTTATCAAGACATTGGGGAAGGATGAGAGTTGGGTATTCTCGAGACAACTCACATAGCCAAGATACTGTATGACGTAGTAGAAGAACTCCGTCTCCTCATAATCATATCCCATCTGCTCAATCGCCTCCTTTGCAACCAAGTCCTTCGTGATTTCCGTCCACATATCACCCATACGACTTTTCTGCCCACGAGGCATACCAGCTCTGCGATCATTGCTTTCCTGGATGCGTTCATGCTCATACAAATACGTGCCGCCTCCATGCGCCTTACGACTGGAAATCTCGATTTCTAGCCCATCCGTCTCGCGACGCGGTTCAGGCTCACGAGGACGAGGCGCAGGTGCTCGAGATCGCTCACGCTCGGAGATGAATTTGGACCGTCGCACACCATTGTATTTCTGCCATGTGATTTCCTCCGCACCGCCGCCTACGCCTTCCATGCTCACCCGCTCCGTCCCAGGTGGGACATCAACAATCGCCCAGTCTTTCGTGGCACCATTATATCCCTCCCCAATATACGCTCGCTCGCCCGCCTTGCGCGCATAGTAGTCTGCCTCACTTTCGTTATCCCTGATATCAATGCTGACCTTGTTCCGCGGGGAAGGGCGTGCGCTGATGGACCGGCGACGGGCGATTGTCATGCCGTTATCGCGGACACGCAGCTTCTCGCGCTCTTGTTCATAGTCATAATCGTCGTCGTAGTAGTCGTGGCGACGGGAGGGCGGTTGAGGAGTGCGTGAGCGAGAGGCGCCACCCGTAGTGCGTTGGTGGATGTCGACTTCGGTGTTGTTACGGGATTGGTAGATGTCGATATCTGTTTCTCGTATTTTGGGGGAGCTGCGACGGGGTGGTGGGGGTGGTGTTGGGACGCGGGCTCGTTCGAAGCCTGTGAAATTAGTAGAGTAAAGTAGATAGTGGGAGGGGACATACCATGGTCTATGTGCCGGTGGTGAGTTATGATCTCTTGGTGGATGGGAGGGGCTTGGATCGGTGGAGGTGGTGGTGCAGGAGAAAGTGAACGTATAGAAGGGGATGGAGAACGACGAGTCTCTCTGCGTTGTGTGACATGAATCGTCTCCTGTCGTGCTGGTGAAGGAGACCGCTCTCTACGCTCTACATACCGCTCTCTCTCTCGCACATGCACTGGCGAAGGACTGCGAGGTCGAACGGGTATCCTCTCTCTTGTCTCAATGATTCTCGCACGTAGCTGTTCTCGAGGCGGTGACAACGATTGTTCCCGTTCCGAAACCCGGAGATTGGTCCGTACTCTTTCTTCAATCGACGGTGATCTATCCTTCGACACAATTCTCCCCCGAAGGTGTACTTCAGGACTAGGAGATCGACGTCTGGGTCGTCCGTAGGTCTCCGTCTCACGTTCTCTCACCACCATCTGTCCCGCACCACCCTGAGGGCCATAATCATCCCTCAAGAAATCCGGTCGACGACCTGGCTGGCTTTCTCGTCTCATGTATATATCCTCTTCAAAATCTCGTTCGCGAGTCCGCACCGGTGGTGCTCCTCTTGTTTCCTCACGGCTGTAGTATTCTCGTTCGTCATAAGCTGAACCCCCTCCATGTCTCGACATGATTGCGGTGCAAAATGTGAGGTCGGCTTATGCTTTTCCTGGGATATGCTGTGAAACTGGCTATGACAGAATTAAAGCAAACGATGTTTGAAGAATAGAGGATTCGATGAGGCTGCGGAGGATTTTTTGGTCCTGTAGGTGGAGAGGTTTGCAACGCCCATGTGGTGCAGTGCTGTGCAATGCAATGCTCCCAGTTTTGCGGGTTGAGTGGTTGAGGATGACGAGGAGGGGTTTGGTTGGATGGGGATAGTGGGATATCAACAGGTTATTGTCCACGCAAGATATGAAGCAAAGATACACATAATTGATAACAAGATATGGCAAGTAGAGGTGTAACTGGCTGCGTATTGACTAAAAAGGAAATATCATGTGTGTAGGCGATACTCGGGGTGGCTGGGTTTGGTACAAGATCTACAAACTGGGAATACAGCTCCTGATGTCAGAGTGCATCCACCCCCTACATCAAACACTGCAATCCCTTAACAGAAATCCAGGGCAACGCTATATACACCTATATCTATACCGAGCAATAAAAATCTAGGCTATGCATTTCGAAGTGACAGCGGGAGTACGTTGAACTCTATCTCGGTGGCGGAGGAAATTTCATTGATCGGCTCTTGGGAAAGAACCAGCGGCAGCGGGACACAGGAGGAACGAGCGCAATCCCTTCAGGCGCAGTGAGGGGCTGGTTTTGGGATTCGGTAGGCGGGACCAAGAATTACACGTGAAATTGAAGACTTCTCATGAGCAACGGCGGCTGGAGAGGTGGCTGGCACTGCCTCTCTGGTGAGCATCTGCTGTGTATACTCTTCTGATGACCAGAGAAGAGGAAGACAGCTTGTGCTAGTAGGTTCGAATCCTGTAGCTGCCACCCCATCATACTCAAGTCAACAGCGTGGCTAGTAGGATGACGGACGAACGTCTCGAGCACTCGATCCCCGACGCCCTTGGGGCCCGAGAACTCTCGCGCGGCTCCGGTCATAGTGGCAGATGGGATTGTGCTGGGGGCGGCCACGGGCGGTGGTCAGTATTGGAGGAAGGTGGCTGCAATGAAGCTTTCGTGCAAGCCGGCAGCAACTCCTCAGGGTTTTCCTACCTCCATACAGCCTCGATCGAACCACCAAGGTCTCAGACGAAGTAAACCAAACTACAGAACGGCATTTCACATTCAAAGCACACACAAGTCTGGGAATCTGGGAGATTGGGCGAGAGAGAACGTTGTTGGGAAGGTTTTCCCCTGAGAGGATCAGGGGGATCATGGAACCACAGTTGCTATGGCTAGCGAAGTTGTAACATGGCTTCATTGTGGCCGTAGCCCACCGAGTATCCAGGGAGCGCAGACATAGGAGGACACGCTGGTCTCCGCAGAGCCTGGTACTAATGCCACAAACAGAGCACTTCTGTCAGCGTGTATGTATGTATACGTAGATAGAAGCCAGGCCGCTGAGTGGAGGAGGTTGCTGGTCACACGGGAGTGATGAAGTGTCGTGCATTTCCCGAGGCAGATGCACTTCGGCAACTTGTGCCAAATCTGAGCCATTCCGGCATAGCTGTCCTAAAGACGACTGGATCCGTGTATGATAAAATCAATCAATCAATCTCATGAGCAATGCCTTTTCCCTTGAGATATATATACCGGCGACTTGCGAAGAAGACGCGGAGCAATGTCTAATGTCTAGCGACTTGGGCACAATACTGTCCAGTGATTCAAGACAGAACGATAACATCAGACTTTGTATCCAAAAGTCCCAGACTGTACCAACCAGTCTCGAATCTAAAGTATCTTGAAGAAGTGGACGGGATGTATAGAGCATGTTACCATTGATCCAGGTCGGACAGCTGGCGAAGAACATCTTGACTCTTCAGCTGTTTTGCAACTTTCCATGTTCCCAAACTTGCGTTGGCAGATCGCAAGCAATTGCCCGAAGAAGAAAAGGATAAAAGCAGGCTCGGGCTGGGCCCAGTTCTCAAGCAAATATTACCACAAAGAGCTCGTTCTATTTTTGGGTCCGGGTCACGTAGACTCGCCTGAAGTAGTGGTCTCTCACTGATGTGGTAATATTGGAGACAACAAAAAAGTTAATTGTGTCGACAGCGGCACCTTCAATAGCGACAGCCATGTTGTAACGGGTTGCGAAGTCTCCTGCCGAGAAATTTGTCGTGAGGAAGGAATCAGTGCTACCATACTACGACGAACCCTCGCAAGCGTTCGTGCCTAGCGGTATATCACGTTCTTCTCCGATTGTCTTGATTCTTTTTGTCGAGTGCTGACTCCTCATTTCTGGAGAGATTGGCTGTTGCTTTTTACTGATACTGCAACATGATGAGTCTCTACATGACTGAGAACTTGAGCAAGGGCTCGGAGGCATGGGTATCTTTGTTGCTGGTATATATCTCTATTATACATGCACCAAAATGTAAGACACTGTATTCTGGATCCAGATGAGGGAGGAAGCCGAGCCGCTTCCACAGTCACATGACCGAGCTCCAGCCGAGCTACCCTGAGCCTTCACTCAACCCATAGTTGAGTATTATGACACAACCTTCGGCTACACCTCCCCACATCTTTGGCAGGCAGATAGACACCCTTGCGCCATAAACAGCGGCGAAGCAATCAATCTTGGATACATTTTGTTTCGTACATCCCTAAATAACAGCCCTTTCAAGTCTGTGCTACTTCGAAGCCACATTACTTAAAGCTGCTAAGTGTGCTATGAATCATCAGAAATGATTCGCTAGACATCCTTGTTTCCATGGAAATTTGGAGAACTGCACCGACACTAAAGGGCTGTTATTTTGGCCCTGTATGAAGTATCTGTTGGTGGTTAGACTTCCTTCGCTTTGGCATCAAAATGGCCAGATTAGGAGGTCGCATATATCTTTCCTGCAACGTAATGCACATCGGCTTCTTGCTCAACCGTATCTTATTCGATCGACGGATCCTACAAACAAGCCATATCTCTGCAGCATTTCTTTAACTCAACGGGTATGTAAGAATCTCGAAGGCATTGCAGGGATAGCTGAACGAATCACATGGCATCGAACCCCACCACTTACAAAGTCCCGCGAAGCAATTTCTTCCTGCAAATGAATAACCTCATCGACCTCGATTGCAGGCAAGAGATCAGCAATGTATTTATAGCTCACGTTTTGTGTGTGCATTTAGGTAGGCGACGAAGCTCTCGCTGGGCGAGACGAAAAGATCCAGATTAATACTTCCCCCCAAGACAACACCACCGAGAGGACTATATGGTTCAAAAGCTACTATCTTTCGATCTTCAACGAGCAAATTGGAGACAATGCAAAGCACATAGATAATACCCACATCCTCGACTTATTCACTGCCTGCTCATGTCCTCGACTTACTAACTGCCTGCTCATATCCCACGATCGCCGGTTGCTCCTGCTACATCTACTACTCCGGTGTACCGTGATCATGTCGACAACCCACTCCTAACCTCTCCCGCCGTCGCAGACGTTGCAAAACGTGCAATAGCTTCCGTATACTCCCCGAAGCTTCTCCAGCTCTGGCACCGGTGCTACCTAGTTACACGCTTCCAGCAGCCAGTGCTCATCGGACAGGCCCTGCGTGCGTGACATAACTCATTATGATGCTGGTCTTGGGGCGTGCGGAATTACGAGTGATGGAGACGCCCCGAATATGGTGGCCCTCCCCCATAGCATGATGGGCCCTAAATCCAACGACAACCCATATTGCAACAAGACGATCACGGTCACTTGAATTGCGACTGGCAAGGCAACTTCAGCTACTGTGGTAGACAAGTGCATGGGGTGCGATGGCTTTTCCATCGATCTCTCCAACGCAGCCTTCCTCGACCTTGACGATCTTGCCGTCGGCCGTACCAGAGCCACTTGGTATTTCAATTAAGCACGCCGGCACATGCCAAATCGTCCACTAAAGGGAGTGGCAGGTTGATATCTAAATCACACTGACGATGGATAGGATGACTGAAGAATCTGGAGACGCTGTGTAGGATCAATCATACACGGCACAGGCAAAAACATCAGTTCACTCGCAGGCATGGGGCAATCTTGGGAGAGCGTAACAATAGTAAGATCTATTCTAGGCGTCGATATGCATAAATACAAGTAGAGCAAGTGTCAAGTAACCGTATAATCATCCTTCAACTCCGGTCAAATGCGAAACATTCTAACCTCACCGTGTCCAATTTTGATGTCGGCTTTATCACTCATCACCTAGTCGCTCGACCACCCACCCAGGAACTGTAGCCAAAATAGCAAACTCATTCAACTCGGGCACCAGGGCCTTAGCTCGCTCAAAGTGCGGCCTGATATCAGCTTTCATAAACTGAAAATTCACGTAGTCCCCTCTTTTAATCCTAGCTGACTTTGGTTCTGGCAGTGCATCTCTCAAGATGAACTTCAATTCCGGCGGTCCAGAGGGGTAAGCATAACCCATGCGGCGGGCGAACCAGGTGAAGAAATCCACAGCCGTTACTTCTGAGAGCAGAACGTTCTTGCTACAAGGGCGGCTGAACCGGCTATGCTCATTTTCTTGGATGCGAACAGCGATTTGGATGGCTGGAGGTGTCTCCCTAACCTGTTTATCCTGCCTATAAGCCATAGCTGGCGGAATTGCCAATGGATGTTGATACCGAGGTGTCGGTGCGATTTGTAAAGGGAGCAGTCTATCGCGCAACATTTTACGAGTGGTGTTCCCGGCAGGAGCCGCTGGAAACTCTGTAGACTCTGTAGTCGAATGTTTCCTCTGTGTCGGTGGACCTGGGTCCCTGCTCCGAAGAGTTGGGTGCAATTTTATGGGCACGGCCTTCTGGGAGTTTGATGTTCGGGCAGTTTGATGTTCGGGCATTGGACGCAGCTGCCTGAGATGATGGGAGGAAATGCCCCAACTCCGAATTTGGTTGCTGCTGGATTTTGTATAGGCCCCGTTCAAGACTCCGACGCCCTGTTACATTCAGTCTTGCTAGAGACAGTCACCGTATCATCAGCAACTTTGCGAGCAGGCGCAGCGACCACCACCCTGAAGACTGCCGACCCTGGGCACCTCCTCGAGAATATACAGAAACAATCCCAGATGGTCTGTTTTAGAGCGTAGAAGGCATCGAGATCGCCACGAGAGACATTCCGGATATGATGACGTTGCCAAGTCACATCTGGCAAACCGAAGCAGAGCACCGAGACCTCGCCAGCACCCGCGCTCTGCGAGTAGAAGCGAAAGAAGTCAGGTGCGTTATGGGACAAGATAGAATCAATAAATAGCATGACCATTGAATCAGGCGCGTCGCTCTTTGGTATAAGGATCTTCCTCACCACAGCAAGTTTCTGAGCAACGACTCTCCCCTCCAGTGGCATTCTATCACTTCTCGGTCCAGAAGCCGACTTGTTGTAAAAAGCATTCACCAAAGCCAGCTCTGAAGTTCCTCTTGCTTGGCCCAGAGACGCTAGATTTGAGAGTTTCCTCCTGGAAGATGTCGAGCGCTTGGATGTGTGGCTGAAGACCTGCAGGCATTTCACATTGCAACTTTCCCAGACCTGTATCTATAACTGGAGGTCCACTGGACAAAGTCTTCATTGTAGGCAGCCGCAGCGGTTGTACATGTTCGGCACGGCTGGGCACATTGAGCAAATCTGTAACTGGCAGTCGCTTAATTGTGGGTGATGTTGTACCAGAGATATTATCGCTTTGAGGCTGTGCTGACGGCTTGATCGTGTTTGCGGGGACTCTCTCCGTCGATGTTGTTAAGCTATTCTGGAATTCCTCATGCCCTTCTCCTGGCTTCTGAAGGCTCGATAGCGCTTCACTGACTTTGAAAATTGCCTCTTGATTTTTCAAGGAACCCTTGAAGTTTCCACAAGGTGCTGGAAGGGGATTTTCGATCTGAGGGGAGTTTGGAGGCGTCTCGGCATATGGTGGAGTAGGGCTGTAGTTCTGTTTTGGGACAGTGGAAGAGCTCTCCATGGAGGGCGGGTCCATGTAGGAGGAATTTGATTCGGTGTCTACGTAGGTTCGAAGGTCCATTGCGGATATTTCGCCTTGGCCTAGGGAGAGTTTGTGAGTCAAAAAAGCCTAGGATGTTCTGGATTTCGCAGGTAAACAGACCTATGATAATGCATGCTCCATCAGAGGAACTGACGATGGAAGGTGTGGAGGGTGTGGAAGGCCCAGCTTCAGCAGCATCCTGGGAGGACGAGCTTCCAGCGCGGCCCTTACCGCGAGTGTGTATTCCATTATCTCTGATATCATTGCCTTGGGCGCAATCTCTGCGATACTTCTTCCTGGCTTTCTCACGTCGCTGAGCGGCTCGGGCTCTCTGTTGCCACTGTGTCGAAACAAGCCTCCATGACAGTCTACGCCTACAGTGTTTGAATGCCACGCAAAAGATAGACCGTACTACGGACGAAAATAAGAAAATCGGATACACTACAGCAAGGCAACGATTCACATATTTTCTTGCTGCTTGGCAGCAGAGACCATTGAACAAACAGATTCCGCATGAAGTATCATCATCGATATATCGAGTTCATGCCCATTTCATCTCCATGTAATACTCATCTTGCTCACTTCCTCTAGCATATGAAAACCGCCAAGTTCCGAGCCACTGTGTCAGCGGAGATCCGTGTACGGCATTACTTGACAGTGCCGTATTTTCGAATCTTAATGGAACATATGTGGACGAAAGATTGGTACCAGTATAGCCATGGAGGAAGCTTGGTGAATTACTATGGGAGACAAATCTTGAACATTTACAGCTCGAGCAGAGTTGGTGAGTTCATTGAGTCAAGTGCGCGGAAATGCTCTGGCCGGGAATTGCTATGCAAGGTAGATCTGCCACTCTTATGAATTTGCAGAGAAGTCTAATCAAGGAATGAAAGTAGCATATGAACTTTGTCGTGATCAGGAATGAGCAAGGATAGGCAGAGACTGTGAGGGTTAGAACCCATTTAGGTGCTCGGGCCAAGGCCCTCGCTAAGCAGTGCTGTCAAGCGGAGGAACGCCAAGAACGCCAGAGTAGCATTATCATGAGGCATACTATTCTATACTATTCTATACTTTTCCTTTGTATTTGTCAGAAGATAACTACTCTAGAATGTTCGGTGGATCTAATGTACATAGATAAGTAGGGAGGGAATCCGCACTAGGTTGGTTCCCTGTACACTTCGTAATTGAATTTCAGAACGCATAACCTTTTGAGCTATTCGAGGTTTGGCCTCTCACAGAGACTGCTATTTGCCCAATCATGGACGCAAAGGGAATGTCTTTAAGCACCCAAGGGGTAAGCATTTCTGTCAGAGACCTACTTGCATTGAATCGTAATCTGACACAAATGATAGGAGTGTAAGGGTTAGAACCCATGTTGAGTCTCGGGCTAATCACGTGCCCTTGCTTACAATGCTTCTATGTTTTTCTCTCTGTTTCTTTGCTATATCTAGAGGATTCTACGACACTCCTTCTCGTCTATATAAGAAGCAAGAGTTCGCGCCTGTACTTGCTCCTCATGTACTTCTTATGTTCGTAGTTTAATACTGAAACCTTACCTTTGAGTTATCGAGGTTTGACCTCTCACAGTAGAAGTACATCTCTCTCATTCTTACGGATCGGAGATTCATCAGTCAGTCAGTCAGCAGTCAGTCAGTTTATATGGACCATAATATGGAAACCAATCAGCAGTACCCTCAACAACCAGTACATAATTACACGGAGCCTCAGTATATAGCTCCCCAAGGTGCCCAAGACCCTAATCTAAACCCCCTCTGTGGGTATCACAGTTCATGTCCCTACTATCAGAATTTTCGGCTTCCTCACAACCCAATACACAATATGAGTCTCCAACTCCAAGTCGATCAGAATCAGATCAGCTGAAGCCTTGCCATTCGCTTTCCCACCCAGACAAGTTTACAGGCCGAGAGCTTTCTCAGTACCCTCAATTCAGGACTTTCTTAGAAGCCAAACTGCGCATTGACGCTAGAGCTATTGGTAGCGAAGAAGAGAGAGTTTGGTATGGGTTCGGACGTCTTTCGGATATCCCCTCTGGTCGAATTCACCCTTGGATGCAATACGCAAATAGAGTTTAACGTCAGTGGGTTCTTAAAGCAACTAGACCAATCATTTGCGGACCCACAAAGGCAAACAAAAGCTCTTAATAAGATCAACTCGATTCGCCAAGGCAACCTCGACTTTCGGACGTTTCTCCAGGAATTTGAACAAACCCTACCTGAAGCTCAAGGATAGGGCTGGGGGGACGAAGTTAAGAAGGGCTACTTAAGAGCAGGGCTGAACCGAGAGCTCTGTGACCGCCTCGTCACCCAGGCCGAACCAGACAAATACACAGACTTTACAGCTCAGTTACGAATGATTTTGGACAAGCTACAACAGATCATAGCATGGGTAGACCGTCGGAACCAAAACCAACGAAGCAGTTCGTATACTACTCCTGTCACATATCAGTCATCTAGAGACCCAATGGATTGGGAACCTTCTCAAGGAACGACTATCGCAGCTACAGGTCCTACGGAACAATCGCGTAGACAGCAAGCTAAGTGGGTAGACTATAACGAGATTTGGAAGGCAGCTGTTTAGGTTGCGGTGCTGAGGGCCATCTGATTAGGAACTGCTCTCTCTTACGAGCTCGGAATCCAAACGGCCAACGTCAGCAAATCTCGGAAGGAAGCAGACCAAAATATTTTACCCAAAAGCACCAGGTAGCGGCTACTAGCGCCCCCAAGAAGAAAACGGCACCAGAACCTCCTGCTACCGTCATCGAAGAATACGATTCAGACTACGAGTCGGGAAAAGATTAGCCTCTGGTCAAAGTCGCGATCGGAGGGCAAATATAGAGTATGATCTAAAGGAAGCATGGAGTCACTTTGAAGAGTCTATGGACGGAGAACCATTCGTTGTATCAGCATTAGTTAATGACATCTCTTTTGCAGACACGCTAATTGATAGTGGTTGCCTCGCGTACGGACTTTGTGATTCCCGGTTTGCTCAGAAAAACAACTTTACGCGCTTACGGATTAAGCCACGCAATGTTACAGGATTTGATGGAAAAATATCTTCGTCGGTAGACGAAGTTGCTATAGTCACTATTGACCTAGACGGTTTCGGAGAGTCGAGGGTATTCCTATACGTGTTACCTATAGGGCATTATGACATGATTTTAGGAATGCCATGGATTACGGCACAAGATGTAAAGATTAGTGGACCACGGTCGGAAATGAAGATTGGGATAACTGGAACGATTGTACGAAGTAAAACGCCTTCTTCAGCATCCAGAACGGAATCAGGCCCTCACAAGTATCAGCCACGTCTCTACAGCATTGGACCCACAAGCAACAGAAGCAAAAGAACATACAAGCCTTTGCAGCGAGTATGGCTGATATTAACAAAGCCCTGGCTATAAAGAATTGGACGGACCCAAAAACCAAACTACCACAACACTTTCACAAGTTCCTAGGTGCTTTCGACTACAAAGCAGCAGAACAATTACCGCCATTCCGGGGAAAGGGGATAGATCATGCTATCGAGTTTGAGACTATAAAGGGACAAGGACCCAAAGCACCATAGGGCCCGATATATAGTATGTCACTAAACGAGCTTTTTGTACTCCGAAAGACCTTAACAGACTTGCTCGATAAAGGGTTTATACGGGTCAGCAACTCATCAGCAGCAGCACCAGTCCTTTTCGTTAAGAAGCCTGAGGGTGGCCTACGGTTTTGCGTCGACTACCGCGGACTTAACCGTATTACGAAAAAGGATCGTTATCCGCTCCTCTTAATCTACGAGATTCTACACAATATTAGCAAGGCCAGGTGGTTTACCAAACTCGATATTATAGCCGCTTTTCATAAAATACGCATGGCTCAAGGAGACGAATGGAAAACTGCCTTCTGAACTTGATACGGCTTGTGGGAGAGGCCAAACCTCGAATAGCTCAAATGGTTATGGGTTCTGAAATTCAATTAAGAAGTGCATGAGGATTCTGCATAAGGCAGATTCACTCCTTATTTATCTACATGTATAATATCCACCAAATCTTCTAGAGAAGCAGTCTTATAACAAATACAAGGAAAAGTATAGAATTGTATGGAATATGAGGTTCTGGGACAATGCCAGTCTGGCCCACTTGGTCTGGAGTCAGTGCAGAGTGAGGGCCTTGGTCCGAGCACCCATATGGGTCCCAACCCTTACAACAGCACTCTGTACTCCAGGCCCCGGCAAAATCCCCGCCTTCACAACATTCCCTGAGCCAAACCAGCTCGTCGTCCTACTCTCCCGATGACTCGAAATACTAATCCTTATTGTTCATCCCCCAAATCCAAACTCATACTAACAATATCTTTCCCCAGTCCTCCAACCACATACTCAAAATTGATCAGATCATTGACTATCAAGCCCTCATTCGGCACGATAACACTGTATTGACCAGAGAACGTCTGTAGGACTTCAATTTCTAAGGAACAATTGCGGATGAGCCGAGCATATCGGCGACGGTTGGGTCGATGGTGGCGGTGGTGATATATATTGTTGATGCCGAATTTGTTGGAGTTGCGGATGCGGGTTTTGCTGGCGGCGGCGTTGAGGTTGATTGCTTGGGGGGTGGTAGAATTGGCGAATTGGGATGCTGTTACATTCTGCTTTCATTAGCATTTGGAGAGGCAAGACAATGGGAGAGGGGACAGATGAAAGGTACAGGTGGTAGGTTGCCAATTGCTGTTAGCTGAGGCATTGTGGCCCAGATGTCAACCTAGTGGTTAGAATCATTCCGGCGGGAGTATGGTGGATGAGCTAGCCCTAACGACACTGTGAGTATCAACAATCCTAGGCTTTTGAGGTAACCTAGAGTCATCTTTGCAGTTCATTTCCAATGTTTTGCTTTCAAATTAATTGAGATGATTTGAGATATACGTTTCTCCTGTCCGCCGATGGAGAGCACGAATATAAACATTTTTATCATCTGCTCATCCCAATCGGATAAATCGTAGATCTGGTAGACGACATGCAGGAAGAGTATCTTCCTCCAAATTCTTGAGTATACAGTCGTTAATCAGAATAGGGGGTGGATCATCTAAGCGAGTCACGCCAAGCCCACTTAAAAAGTCTGCTACTGCTTCATCAGCCCCTGTCTTTACACACTGGGAAATCAGACTTTATTATATTTTACTTCGCCGGCGTGAATCAAAAACAGGAAGACCGGATGGTCTAGTGGTACGATTCTCGCTTAGGGTACCACCCTGAGTTTTCTGGCTCGTAAGCTGCGAGAGGGTGAGTCAGATCTTGTGTTGTCTATAACATCTTAACTAACCTTTGTAGCCCCGGGTTGTAAGTTAATTATCACGACAAATGGGAAACCATTAACATATTATAGCGAATCCCGGTTCGGTCCATTCCATTTAACTTTTGCACTTTTTTGTCACCGGTAAGTAGGGCAATGAGATCAAGAGGGTGAGTATCTTGACGAAGTCCCCGAAAGTTCCTTCAGATTGAAAGACTAGGGGTACATCCTACCGTCAAAGTAGTCTAATCAGAACGGCGTTTCTCTTTTGCATATAGAAGAGCTGCTATGGTGCTAAATTAGAAAGAACGACTTCTGGGTTGTCTAAAGTTACCACTTCAACACCTAAGGCTTTTGGCCATCTAGGCTGATCACGATTCGTCCTCTTACCGACATTCAAAAACCAATTCAACCTTACTTTCCAGAAACTGCACGATTAGTTTCGGCTTCCGGATGGTTTGGCTAATCGTCTTCGCCTCGACACGCTCGAAGAACTCGGGTCGGAACACAAACTCTAGCACTCCTTTGCGCCAGCATCGCGAGAAATTTCGGGGGCAAAAATCTCTTGTGATATTCTTTGAAGACTTGCCGTCCGTTGCGCTTCCAGAAATCTTTCCAGGCAGCGTCGTGGTAGACTCCACATGAGTTAACGAGCCATTGTGAGCAGTAGTTGGGCGTGCTGCCAACGGTGTAGGAGCCGCCGTCCTCTGAACGCTGGATGAGTGCTGAGAGGATGCCCGAGATTCCTGCTATACCGGTGCAGTAGCCAGAGTTTAAGAAGGCGGGCGTGACATGCCCGTTGTTACCCATTGCTCGGCCGAACTCCACGGATATACCACAGCACTATTCACTTCTGAGGGTTGGAACCCATGTGGATGCTCTGGCTAAGGGCCTTGCTAAGCACTGACGACTAGGCCAAGAAAGTCAGAGTGCCTTCTTCCAGGACCTTCCATTCTATACTGTTCTACGTTTTTCCTTTGTATTTATCAGAAGACAAGTGTCTAGAATATTCGGTGGATCTCAGACTTAGAGTTAAGTAAGGAGGGAACCTGCAGTAAGCTGGTTCCCTGTGCACTTAATTGGAATTAAGAACCCATGGCCTTTTGAGCTATCGAGGTTTGGCCTCTCACACGCACGTATCATAGTATCATTATTTCCCGCATTAACCATCACAAAATAACCCAGCTTGGTCGTAATTCAGCAGTCATCGAGTGTTTCTAAGATATACGGTGTAAGGTTATTGCCTTCGTGCGATCTGCCAGCCCGAATACAATATGCTCATATTCATTGTCTTCCGAAAGAGATGAAGCCACCACTGCCATTAAACCCCTAGTGTTGGGTGACATCCAGAGTTCAACGTCAATATGTATCTTTGATCGTGCATAAACTTTGGTCCTCTGCTGTTCCTTCTCGAGGTTTTACGCCAGTAAAACCCATTTCGCGATAGTGTTGTGAGTGATAGGGTTAGGGTCAGCCCCAGAGTTCAGGTAAGTCAGAAAGGCTCGAAATTTAGCGCATTCGGTAAGGCGTAGTGGTAAATTGCACGCAGCTATAAACTTGACATAAAGGACATCCGGAGTATCAATGTCTGGCGGCTGGAGAGGTAGCTGGCACTGCCTCTCTGGTGAGCACCTGCTGTATATACTCTTCTGATGGCCAGAGAAGAGGAAGACAGCTTATGCTAGTAGGTTCGAATCCTGTAGCTGCCACCCCATCATACTCAAGTCAACAGCGTGGCTAGTAGGATATCGGACGAGCGTCTCGAGCACTCGATCCCCGACGCCCTTAGGGCTCGACAAATCTCACGCGGCTCCGGTCACAGTGGAAGATGGGATCGTGCTGGGGGCGACCACGGGCGGTGGTCAGCATAGGAGGAAGGCGGCTACAGTGAAGCGTTCGTGCAAGCCGGCAGCAACTTCTCAGGGGTCTCCTACCTCAACACAGCCTCGATCGGATCACCTAGATCTCAGATGCAATAACATCATACACAGTACAACAAAACAAACACACAGCACACATAATTCTGCGGATCTGGGAGAACATTACCACTTCCTGTCACCGCAGTCCTGCCCGGTAGATTCTTGACCCCTCATCGAAACAACATCACCAATTTGCAGAGCACACAGCAGGCACTTGACCCACGAAGGGCACACAATCACACGATTTGGGGAGGGTCGGGGTCTACGGGATTTTGGAGTTGCGGCGGTATAGAAGAGGTGATTTGGACGAGAGAGAACGTTGTTGAGAGGGCTTTTCCATGTGAGGACCAGGGGGGTCGTGGAATCACGGTTGCTGAGGCCAGCGGAGTTGCAACATGGCTTCACTGTGGCCGTAGCCCACCAGGTATCTAGGGACCGCAGACACAGGATGACAGTTGGTCGCCGAGTCAGAGCCTTATACTAGAGTCACAAACAAAGCACTTCTGTCAACGGATATGTATATATGCGTAGATAGAAGCCAGACGGCTCAGTGGAGGAGATTGCTGGTCATACGAGTGTGATGAAGTGGGCTGCGTCTCCTGAGGTAGACGCAGTTTGGCAACTGGTGCCAAAGCTGGGCCATTCCGGCATAGCTATCCAAACGGATGGCTGGAACTGTGTATGAAGAATCAATCAATCAATCAATCAATCAATCAATATCAATGTCTGGTGGCATTGCAGTGGTAGCTTGATTGGGGCTCAGGTCGCAGCGTCTTCGAGGATTGCAGCTTGAATCACGATCCAGGGATCACGTTACTAAGGACCTTAGGCTCAGTGACTCTGTCATAGTAGAACCCTGGGCAAAGATGTCTGTATATACTTTTGGGCCGTTACCTGCAGGAGGAAACGAACCAGGAACTTCACAGAATAGACAATATCACGTGGCTGCGAGACTTTCGAGACGAGCTCGCAGAGCTAGCAAGGAGGAACCTCTTGGTGTCTAGTCTTTTGGTTTCCTTGGTTAGGAGCTTCGTGCTCAAATTACCATAGCTTTGTTTACCTCACACTTTACTCAGATTGTAGCGGAACCGCTTCCACGTGATTCAGCCCGATTGACACCTGCCTCTTCATTCCTATACCAACCCGACATTACTTCTATCGAAAAGATCAGTTGAGTATTTCCAGAACTACGTCCGAGGAAATTCTCGCGAATCCAAGTCAAGAATATGTCGTACGACAACTTCTTCTAGTTTTGTCAGCTGTTGAGCTTTGTTAGAATTTGAGTAGAAAGTAACTTGATTGTTGTTAGGAAGAGTAACACGTACTCTTCTATCTGTTTATATACATGTAGGCTTGCCAGCATATCTGGGCTGTTCAGGATGCCGTGGCTTCGGAGCAGACCGCACGGCCGGACCTGGCCGATAGCCTCGGCTGCCATTCGCTGACGCCCCATGAAATCCAACAAGCTTTGTTAGGAAAATAGCGTCTTGGAAGTATTCCGTCTACTCTTCTAGATCAGGTCGCATGAGGCACTTTATAGATTCGTGCAATTTTGCGAATACTAGACTTAGGGTTTTGTTGTACCATTTGGACAGCTAAAAGCATGTCAGATTTATTCCATGTATAGGCAGGCCATTTGTAGTTTTATGAGAATCAAAGTGTTCATGATTTCGTATAATGCCGAGAAAAATTGGCCCGTTCGCTTGTGAACTATATTATCCAATCCATAACTGGCAACATGCAAGATCTAATCCTACCATGGTAGTTTACACGCTGTTTTAACTTGTCTCCGAAAGATCGAGGAGTTGCTGCTATATTGCTCGGTAAGGCGGAACTCAACTGGGAGGGTGGGGGACTACTCCTTTTAAACAACCTCACAGGATGATCATGTATCCATACTTGCACTAACTGTCCGAAAAAATGCTATCCTCGACACAGCGGACTTCGACTTCGACTGGTCCTGCTGGGACCAGCATATGATCCATCGAATGGCACGTCTTAATTGTTGAGGAAATCTATTAGGCCAGGCCTTCTTGTGAGCATGATCTTGCGATTTCAGTCATTCCAGACTCTCTCGTAGAATGATATCATTCTGAGAATCCTTCTCGATATCTATGATGCATATCATGAAATAACCCATCAGAAATTTGGTGATCTTAAGCTCTCCTCTCTGACCATGGATTCTTGGAATAGAACGTGATATTCTTCTAAAATGTCCTCTACCATCACAGAAACTGACAGTGGTGTTTTGCCGGTCTCAATTGTGCCTGTTTCAGAGTCTGTGGGAAAGCGGCGTGACAATGACGTTAAGTAACCTGCCGTCGAGGATTTGCGTCGTGGAAGTGAGGTTGTCGTTGATGCCTTAGAGAGATCCAAGGTAAGTCTCTCACCTCGCACAGTATGGTGAATCTGTCTGCTTGGTCTTGACTTAAGCGTCGGCCTTGGTTTCCCCCCCTGTGATGTTGTTTTCGGTTGGTACTGGGATTCCATGGTTGTTGATTCATCAAAGTGTGAAGGATTTCTGTTCCATTGTGACTCGGGGTGTCATTTCCCGGGGCACATTACTCAGGCTGCGGCTGGCGATCGAGTGATCATTTGATGATGCAGGCGGTGCAGGAACCATCAAAGCATTCAGTTTTTTCAAGTACTGTCCTCTTCAGTGATGGAGATGGTTGCACATGGAAGTTGTTCCTGTGTAACACAGCTGGGTTTGTATCCATATTTTCATCTTCGAGCCCTTTGGACAAGATCGAGCCATCAAATCCAGTGGTTTTGAGACTGTCTTAGGCACGGTAAATTCCAGTGGCAGAGTGTTGGCTGGTAGCTGGTGTATTTCGCCATTCTGAACAATAATCCTGCTATGGCTACTGTTGGGTTGTTGTCAAAGAAGTCCGGAAGGTGCGAGGTTGGACACCAACTACTGCACGTTGGTCATAAGTTCCTGGCGGTCCTCGAATATATCACCGCTTCACCTTTGCCTTGAACAAGTATTAGAAACAAGTTATGCTTATTAATCAATGTGGTCACCTCTGGGGGATCAGATTGAGCGCCGACATCTTTACTGCCTGTTGCATCATCATGCTGGTGATAGCGCTGAAGTTAAGCCTCGATATCTATTGTCCCATCTTATCCTCCGATCGCCCATACCAGATTTCCCCACACGGACAGATCACTGCTTCCAGCTCTTGACCTTTTGGCTTTCCTCAAGCCAACACCCAGTCGATCATGGCTATCTCGACAAGACTTCAACACTTCTGACCATGTTGCCTAAAATTATTTTATCTTGAAACATGTAGCATATTCTCCAACAGTGGTCAATAGCAGAGAGGATCCTTGCCTTCAATAACACTCTATAAGCCAGAGTACTGATCGTGTTGTTGGAGCCTCGTACTGAGATGCCAAAATATGTCAATGCCGAGACAACTGAAATACCCGCACTTGCAATGCCCACCATGGAGCTGGTAATACCAATAGTCTCACCCATGGTTTGATTTTGCATTTGTCTTCATGTTAAGGATGTGAATGGCTTTATCTCATGTGTAATGATGCTGATGGACAACGACAGGCACCTCCTTATTAGAAGCTCATACGAAACAGCCCAGAATCCCTCACACCGAAGAAATGCCTAGGTCTCGACTCACTTTCTAATTTGAATAACATAGAGTATTACAAACTATCTTGGCTACATTGCCTTTAATTGGTCTATAAGTCCAAACTACCCAATAAAACTAATCTTAATACGGATTAAGGATGGGCCGTTGGAATAGATTCAACGTAAGTCGCAACTAATATAAAAGGAGCAGGAACAAAAACATATCTTACTGCAAAGGGTTGGTAGAATACTTGAGAGTACACATAATAACGTACCTTACCAGTGAGTGAGACATACCAGTGAGTGAGACAGCCCCCCCACCAAAACCACCCGTCCACACCCTTCAATCTACAATACCTC
>MU254070.1:0-32135 GCA_019669825.1 Calycina marina
CCTCTAGATCACCACCAAGTTATACAGTCGAGGCAATTGACCAGTTGATCAAAGGATGCAATTTAGCTATGCACAACGCCGCAATTCTAGCTCACAAGAACACTCAACTACGGGCCGCAAACGCCAAAATAAGACGCAAACGCGAGCGTAGAGTTAAATGAATTGATAGAAGAGATGCGACTAGTGCTTTAGAGATTCTACAAGCAATAGCTGGTCATGATAATCAGCAAGAAGAGGTAGTAGTGGTGGATCAGTTGGAGGGGTTAACCACAATAACACGAGCTCGGGGGAAGTGTAGTATTTGCAGATCCTCTTCACACACAGCTCGGACGTGTAGTCAGAGAGTACAAATTAGCTATTTTTAGACCAAAGTTCTTTGGATTAGTAGTTTTGAAGTAATTTGAGTTGTTGGTCGATCGGTCGAAATTAGTGTTCCACTCGCCTCTATGGTCCACTCGCATATAAACTACGTTAATTTATCTAAGTTAGTAATATTGCCAATATTACCAATATCAGGGTATCCTATATCATGTAATATGATATTAGCCTAGTCGATATTATATCATATAAGATATTCCTAACATCAGAAAACCTATTATCATATCACAATATTAGGAATATTTATATCACACCACAACACTACTGACAACACTGCCGTGGGCAGCCCTGTGATAAAATCACTGGCTACGGTCGCGCCAGCTGCGATCACCGACTTATAGCTCGCTCGAAAGGCAGGGATAGACGAAAGACCGGTGGCGTTGGTGGCGTAGCGCGGGACAAGGGAGATGTAGGCCGGATCTTATGTGTTGTGCCGGTAGGACACGAGTTCAGATTGTGCTAGGACTGTCGCACTGAGATGGATGAGAAGTTTTAAGAGGTGTGAGGCTTATAAAACTTACTCTAGGACGCAGTTTGATGTTGGAGCTGGTATGCTTCTGGGTGTCGAGCATAAAACTATGGATGCGAGATTGGCGACAGTAGTGAGTTTGAAGATCGCTGTTGGAATATGCATATCTCCTCGAGATCAGCCAGGAGATAGCCACTGCTAGATTTCATGCGATAGACCAGATCGTCGCTATCCTGCTAGCTCTCCAGCAAGCACAATATCAAACAAACTGCCAACGCAGCAAGACGTACTGCTAACAAGAGCTCACGGTCGCAAAGAACATCCCAAACCTTCAAACGATGTAACAACCAGCTTATCAAGCAAACGTCTCCTTCAGAAAAGCAATAGCGCGCAGTGCCTGCATTCCAAGCCTCAATCACAATCACAAGTGCCAACAAAGATGCCAAGTTTTCGCTGTCCCGAGAGCAAATACGGCCCAACCAACGCTTTAATTGGCCAATCTACGCCTTCGCTCACTTACAATGGGTAGCTGTCGCCATGACGCTGGAAGAGACTTGTTTTGCAGGTTACTCTCGGTGGATTCTAGACCCGACACAGGTTTATTGATTCGATTTCTGTCTGTTACAGATATCAGCCTTATCGTCAACTGTGGGGGCGATGACGCAGATTTAATACTAATTGTATTGCGAAGTTTTTAGATATGAAATACGAGTAGAGAATCATAAGCTCTGAGGATGGCAAGTAGAGCAGCAACTGGGGGCGCTGACAAGAAGAGAAGGGGGGAAGAAGATGTGGCTCTTTGCTAGCAAAAGCGCAGAAACTGCCAAGACGTCCGTTTCGGGAAGCACCCCTGAGCTACTGAGATAAGCGAGAGGCGAAGCATCTGCACTATGCGCCGCATTTAGACTACTGTTTCAGAGACAATTGATACCATGAGGCCAAGGTAAAGTGTGCGATTTGAGTGAGAACCATGAGTATTTTGTCGGAATGAATATTTAATACTGTTCATACCATCATTCCAAGTATCTTGACGTACCCTTTCCAAACGCCAGATTCTATGTTATGCCGCCTATCCCATCCAACCCCATAATATCCTAAGCGCCTGTATACTCTACTGTCCGTCAGGAACATAAACACCCTCCTTACAAAGTACGACAAGAGTCTTGAAGAACCGTCTCCATTCCAGAGGATCTCCCTTGATCTTCACGAACCTAACCTCCAAGAGCTGCGCATGTTCCATGCTATAGGTATCAATCACGATATCGCCTGCCAAATCGCACCGACGCCCATCAAGGGTCTTTACTTTGATCCAGGCAATGTGCTCGCCACCTTGCATCTGCTCCACTGATGGGACTGCGATATTGAGCTTCGTGAGAGTATCTGTGAGCAGGAAAAGTAGTCGTTCAGTTGGAACATGCGAGAAGAATCGCGTGAGTGAGTAATTGGGCAAAATATCGCCAAAACGCCGAGCGATTTGCGTTAGACTCAGCGGTAACGCTTGGCTGGTAGTGAATTGGCTCATTGTAGGCGCCTCATCAAGTTCTTCGGCGTTTGGTAGTCCGGCAGCGCCGTTATTCATGGTACATATGCCGCCGTATTGGATGTTTGTTGGCTGGCTTGCGCTGAAACCCGATGCGTATGCTCGAGGAGGTCGCTCCCAATCGAACATGGCGTCGTGAATAGGCGTGTCTGGCTGCGTAAATGAGAATCTCGATACCCCGTCGCCATCAGCGTCCATGGCGTCTTGACTCTGCGAAGATTTCCTTTGTGATGCAGAAGGTTCCTTGTTGAAGTCGATCTTGAGCGTTTCCAGCATCTGCGTGGCCATTGCTATAGGATCTCTCATCTTGCCATCTGATGTTGCAAAAGAGTTCTGTCTTGTGTACCAGGGATGATGCTTTATCCTCTCAAATGTAAAGCGTTCCTTGGGATCTACGTTCATCATGCCTCGCAAGAGTGACAGGACATCCGGTGGAAGTTTCTGCCACAAATCATCACTACTCCTGCCATCGGTTTTAAGATATTCCTGGAATTCCCAGCTTTGACTTGTGGGTTCGTCCCAAGGTGTGTTTCCAACAAGCAGCACGAACAACACTACCCCGCAAGACCATATGTCGGCCATATTCGCAGCATATCCGGCAGCCCTCATTCCACCTCTTGTCTGAGCATTCCCCGAGCCGAGTATGACCTCCGGAGCGATATAAGGTGGACTTCCGCACATCGTGCTACTAAGCTTCTGCTTGCCCTGATACTCAAAGAGCGTTGCCAGACCAAAGTCCGCAATCTTCAGATTTCCAGTTTCGGACAGCAGTATGTTCTCCGGCTTTATGTCTCGGTGTCCAACTCCCTTCGCATGCATATAACTTATCCCGCTGATCAACTGCAAGAAGTAGAAGTGTGCGATATCTTCACTGACTCCGACATCTGCTTCTATCTTATCAAATAGGTCTCCTCCCTGCGCGTACTCCATGGCTATCCACTTCCACACAGGATCTTCTCCGCTGGCGAACCATTCTATTACGTTTGGGTGCTGGCCGATATGCGAGTGGAGCGACACCTCCATGGCAATCTGTTTTGCTGATATTTTGCCACGTTTGACAGCGTAGGCTTTATGTATGAATTTGACTGCAAATACAGGGTTGGCATCGGTAGGAGGAATTGCTTTCTTGATGCTGAGAAAAGTTCAGTTCAGTTCAGCACAAATGAAAGTTTTTGGGAGACATACGAAGCATATGCTCCTCTTCCAATGGTCTTTGATATGATTCGAAAGGGTAGGTCGCGAGGAAGAGGATCTAGCTGAGACTGCATAGGACAATCCGTAGTCAGCATCATGAACTCTGTAGAAGAATGGCATCGTAATTGCTTCTATTCCTCCCATATTATTTATTCCTCTTTGCTTTACTGACCATTATCGTGTCCTAGTTATGTGCTTTTACAAAACCAATCTATATCCAATAGGCGGTGTTGATGAACGCGTCCAAGTTTTGAGTCGCGTGGTACAGTTGAATTCATTCGTTCGCAGCAATGCAAAGAAGGGGGCGCCTAATAGCCAGAATGGAAACCGCCAACACCACAATTCAGATAGAACCGGTAGAGCTGATGAAACGAAATTTGTTGCCCGAAAGCACACAACAAAAGTCAATTTGTCCAATATCGATTAGGAAATGAATAAAGATCCAATCATTATCTCAATATCTCAATCCAAACAAGGCTGTATTTTCAGCCTCGTCGTCGCGTGGGCAACGAGCTTACCCGGAGCCCAGAATTTATAAACACACTTTCACTTCCTCTCCAAAGATCAACTTCAAATTCCTACAAATCTCACTCTCACTTTCACACTCACTCGCATCCAGATTGCTTTGTACCTCGCAAAACAATCATATTCAACCCCTCTAAACTCTGAGTATTCCTCATCTCTTCAGGACCTAACTCTCTTTGTTTGACATACCTCACGCTACTTCAGACTACCGACCGTCTTTCATTATGGCAGACTATGCAATGGAAGACAATCAGAACTCTGCCCCAGGAACTCTTCCTGCCGCTCAGGCTGCAAAGCTCGGAGATCCTCGTCGTGCGAACGATGCTCAAAGCACCACCAAGCGGTTCGTGTCTCAGCTCTGATTGTACCATCATGCGATGCTAATATTTCTACAGTCTGCAAACCGAGTTGATGCAACTGATGACCTCTGATACTCCTGGAATCTCAGCTTTCCCCTCCTCTGACGGCAATCTTCAATCATGGACCGCTACGATCGATGGACCAGACGATACGCCCTACGCCAAGCTCACATTCAAGCTCACATTCGCCTTCCCCTCCAACTACCCATTCGCTCCACCGACCGTCATGTTCAAGACCCCGATCTACCACCCCAACGTCGACATGGCGGGACGTATCTGCCTGGATATCTTGAAGGATAAATGGACTGCCGCGTACAACATTCAGACTGTTCTCTTGAGCCTTCAGAGCTTGCTTGGCGAGCCCAACAAGTATGTCCATATCAATTAATGCCCGTGAAAGTACCGTGCTAACAAAATCAGTGCATCTCCGTTGAACGGCGAGGCAGCTACACTTTGGGACAGTGATATGGACAGGTTCAAGCAGAAGGTTGCCGATCGCCACGTCGATATCGAGGACGAATAAACGCACTTGCATCGACGCGACATGATGAACCTGAACCTACGTGAATCATCTCATATCATAAGGCATTGAATTACGAACATTGCATAACATGGTGTAAGGGGTCAATTACTTTACTGATTTGTCGAGGGTAACAATTGCTGTTGGATTGTGGGATGGAGTAAAGGAATACCTTGGGACAGTGTACATCTTGGGAGAGCGACTCTATGTACTTTACTTGAATATGAATCAGGTATCTATTGTCTTCAAGTCCACTGTCTTGCGTTTTGCCACGTCGTTGATGTCCGATTCCGTTTCGTCGTGCAATGCATCAAGTGGTGCACATTTTTAACCCATTTCACTTCTTAAGGTATTGTAGCGCTACAAGCAGCACACCAGCTCTATATTGTCTTGTAGAAGTATTTTATCTCATCAGATTGATCTAGGTGCCGAGTTCCAAGTGCTCGCAAAGGGCACTGATTCAAAGTTCTCCCCTTCCTACTCAACCATCACCATAATAACACAACAAGGCATCATTGTCCAGGTTACCTCTTAAGGTAAACTGGAATAAATTTTGCGGGAGAAGAAGACGTTGCGTTGCGCTGCTCGTTTCTTAACCTTAAATGAGACAGACCATACTCGGCCCTTAATTTATCCTCATCCCCCAGTAAAGTCACTGTTTGCAACGTTTCCCAGCACACTCCACGTGCCCAGAATCTCACATCATGGTACCTGATATCGAAAAAACGTTGTCCGCTTAAGACCTAGATTACACAAGCGATCTCTAGCAGTATCTAGGTTGACATGGTTCTAGCATGCCAGCAAGCGTTGTGTTGTTCAGACTAGACTTGCATCTTTGACAGTAACTTGACAGGCCATGCACTCTTACGCACACTGGCGTAGCCCCTTCTTGAGGTTAAAATGTATTGGAGGCTCTAGATGTGTTATATGATCAGAAGGATGCTTTCCACTCTCAGGCAATCCAAAGAGTGTTTTAGGTCGACAAGATCTCAAAGTACATATATTATACCCGCTCTCCCACATGACTGCCCTCTAGTCAAGCTCCTTCTACGCATGACCACTCTCCTTAAAATCACAGTCCCTATAGATCCCCACAATGCACCACTTCTGCGGTCTCTCCATCCTCCTGCTCCTCAACACCGCCATATCCTCAATTCAATACGCCGGCGTCAATATCGCCGGCTTCGATTTCGGCTGCAAAGCATCGGCACCTGTCCTCTCACCAGCTCGACGCCTCCGCTCCTGTCTTTCGGCAAAGAAGATGACACCGGGCAGATTCAGCACTTCGTTCCCGACGACAAGCTGAAAAACTTTCGTCTGCCGGTTAGCTGGCAGTATTTCGTCAACAATGTGCTCGGTGCGTCACTCGCCGCGACCAAGCTGCCGACATATGATCTGTTAGTGCAGGGCTGTTTGGGGACAAGAGCAACCTGTGTGATTGACTTGGTAGGTTGGCTGGGTGGCGGGAAGCTTCAGTAAGACGTATGCGTTGAGTCTGACGCCTGGTTGGAGTGCTACTGCTGGGTAGGTTCGCCGGGGAATCGTGACGAATTGTATCGCGGGGAGATTTGTCTCTGGGTAGGTCGCTTGTTGATGGGAATGAGCGGTAGGTAATTTTCTTGTGTATATACTTGGGTGAGTGTTTGCAGCTAGTTGAGGGATGTAACAAGCCTGGGAATCTGGCTTCGAGTTTGGATGCCGGAGCTAGTGAGTATTCTTTTTGTTTTGTAGATTTTGAAATTTATGTACATACATTTTACCTCACCCATCCTCAGAAATGCGAAAAGTTCAGCCCTTGATAACTCTCCAACCCATCAACACCCGCCCCAAAACTTTCCGGCGGCCCCAAGTAACTCGCCATTACACCCACAAGATCAACAATAATCTTCTGCACAATCAGACCCGGCTCCAGCAGCCACAGCTTCGACGTTTACTTGCCCACTTGACTCAGATCATGCGTCGTGGTCGTATTTCCGCTGCTGAGACTTTAGACTGCGTCGCCTACGGCATTGTACCAGCCCGCAGGGAGAACTGAGCCGTCAAGACCGATGATGTTTTTTAGTCTCTTGGATCACCCACTACGAGAGACATCAGCAAATAATCTCGTAGCTTGAGATCACTCATTGATCGCTCGTTGTTGCATGGAAAGCTGTGGAAGCAGGAAAGCTAACATACCGTAGCATAATGGTAGTAAACACCACTATACCGCCGCTCCTCTGCGTCTCATTCCCAATCAGCAGCCGTCTCGTATTCTCCCAATTATCATTCGCCCACATCAGCATAGTATCATCCGGCACAGTAAATCCATCCCACTCGATTGAAGCTTTCTGCACAGGCTCTGTGTGACTGGTGCACATCACGATACCGTAAGCATCTGCGATCGGCTGGTCCACCTAGTCATCGACGAAGTACATAGATGCCAACTCTGCAGGCCAGAGGTAGTTAGCTTGTGGTCGCAACAGAAGCTCGAAGACTCGGGGATAGAAGTAGTTATTGAAGCCCGGACCGTACTTTCCTGGTGCGTAGTTGTCATTGATCCAGTAATTTAGTGCCGGCTGTTCGTCGTTGAGAAAGATTCCACGATACTTGAAACTTAGACCGGATGAGATGTATCAGATCAACTAATACATTCGCAAGAATATGTGCTTACCTCAGTTGAGCTTTGTCGACTCCAAGAGCCCAAACACCTGCTTGCGTACGATCAGGCACATCAGCAAATCGATCGATCTATTCTTTAATATCATAGTCCATAAATGGTACCTCGCAAACTGCACCAATCCTATCAGGCAAGATGGTGACAATGATTACACAGAAGTACTCACTCAGCACCAGCAATCACGAAAGCCTTACCGACTTCAGGCAATGGGCTACTCAACACCACAGGCGTGAAAGCTTCCCATTTGCCTTACACAGCACCGACATCAAGCTTCCCGCTCCACAGGGCATCTCTCGAACCGACGTCAATATTGTTATTAACTGGATAATAAGTATACAGCACCATAGTTGACCCATTGCCCGTTATCGTCGCCTCATCGGTGCCAACTGTCTTCGTGATGTTTCCGCTTCTATCTAGTTCCCGAGCGTGAGATTTTTGCCCGCGACTTTGCCGAAATTTCCTGCCAGGTCTCCCACAGCGCGGAGAAGGCCAAAACAGTCGTCCGAACAAACAAGGATCCACCCATCCATACGGCTGCCTGCTAATCGGAAGCTCGAGTTATTTGCAGTGGTCGAGACTACGGGTTGCTACCGCAGTGCCAGGACACTAGGGATCAGATCTAACAACGATAGTACCTTCATCTTGCTTGTCACTAAGATCTAGTGGTGGACGTACAAGTAGAAGTCTGCAAGCAGGTAGATTGCGCATGCAGCATACATGAAGGAAATCTTAACTCGAAATGAGCTCATACTTCTGAATAAATTGAGATAGATCCTATCATGATCATGGATCTGGTTCGGTTACCATGATTCCGAGCCATTCATCACCAAGCTCATGATTCAAAAGCTCACGTTAGCTCGAGAGCTACCCTCGAGTGCAATATATCAAGCCAGTACCTTGCATATAAAGACTCGGCGCAGGATAAAGTGCGTATCTGTGGCGGAGATGGGCAAAAGTAGCTTCCCGGCCACGAACTTTCCGGGCTTGAAATGGAGAAGATGGGGAGGATGCTGTGTGGAAGTGCATGGAAACATTCTAGGCTAAATTGTGACTCAGTGACAGAAAAGAAAGCTATAAAGAGTATGAAGAGGTACTATGTAAGCATTTCGTAACACGTTAACATTGCCAGTCGACGCGAGGACTCAATGTCTATTGGCATCAAATTCGCAGGTAGGAGTAGAAGCAGAGAGCGGTCGACAAACAGCAGCATTCAACAAATAAAATCACTATTGTTTGCCTGATAATGTAAATCATTTCTTGTCCTGCTTAGTTATAACAGAGAGGACGGGAATCGCCAACCTTTAAGTACTTACAAAGGTCCCAAAGCAAACACCACGTCCCATTCCGGTCCAGGCAGGCATCTGGATTTCGCAGCTTCTTCATCGATGCGCCCATACTGATCATATTTTTGGATTACTCACCTACTAAGCGCCAAAACGTTCATGTGCCCCAGAGAAACTCGCTAGAATATGCATAATACATCAAGGGACACCCAGGAAATGTGAAGAAAGCCAATGAAGACTTTACTAGACTATCCGAGATCTCCCCCGTCTCACTTTTTTTGTGTAAAGAAAATGGCTGAAGTCTGTCGAAAGGCCTATAGTGGGAATCCTTCTGTCGATAGGTAGTTGCGGGAACTAATGATTGCACGTACCCCAAATCTCCATTTATTCACCCGCAGCCTGAATGGGAGCGCTTTTGTTGACCACCGCAGCTTCAGAATCTCGGTCTGGGACGAATGCGTACCTTGGCATCTTCGACATTTTCTCCTCCGGACTGAGCACATCGTCGGAATAGACCATACGCGCACTGCCCTTCTCCTTCTTAGGCTTCTTCACTACAGTTTGGGGAATGGGCTGCACGAGTGCAGGTGCGGGTGCGGTGTTTGGCTCAGCTGCCACAGGTACCGGGAACAGCGCTGGAGCTGGAGTGAGTGTTGGAGTAGACATCGTCTCGTTTTTGCTCTTAGTAGGGATACCAGCTTCTGCCAATCTGATAATCTCGTCAATGTCATCAGGAACTCTCACAGAGCTGTCGCCACCAGGGGCATTAGTCGGATAGCCTCCATTATAGCCAGGGGGAGCTGGTGACATAGCTGAATTATCTTGACCATTCCAATTGTTAGCACCCCAACCGGCTGCTTGTTGTGGTTGACCTGGATACTGTCCTGGCGCACCTTGAAATGGTACACCTGGAGACGCGCCAAACGATGGACGCTCAGGCAGTCCGGGAGGAGCGGGGAGGTCTGATGGGCGATTGGGAAGTCCGCCTAGAATAATTTAGTTATCAAAATGCATACTGGGGCAAGTTCAGTGTCCTTACCAGGTGGAGCTTGATAGCCTTGTTGAGGTTGATATCCAGGAGAGAATGACTGGTTCTGATATGATTGTTGCGGTGCGTATGATGGCTGTTGGAACGATGCGCCAGGAGGACCAGAGTATGCTGGCTGTTGGGGATATGACTGTGGGTAAGATACCGCGGTCTGCGCGTAAGGTTCTTGGGAATACGATCCAAAACCCGCACCTTGTGCATTGCCATACGCGGCTGATTGTGGTGGAGGAGCATAAGGAGAGCCATTCTGCGAAGATGTTAGCTGAGGTGCGGTGAAAAATATCCAGGCGGAAAACGTACAAATGCTGGAGGGGTCTGGCTTTGGACCATTGGACTCTGTGTATCTGCCAATGGCGTGTTGTTACCAGAATTGCCAGCTGCAGCTAGTTCTGCCTTGCGAGCCTTGTGCTCTGCTAATCTCTTCTTCATCTCAGCGACCGACTCAGATTTTGGTTTCTTTGCCTGACCACCAGCATTGTTTCCACCAGGTGTAGGGTTGCCGGTTTGCGCTTTTCTTTCTGCTTCAGCTTGATAGAATCCAGATATGATGCCTGATTGATTCCAAGGTCAGCACATTTTTATGTGCAATACAGATGAAACTACTTACGTTGGTTGTGTGCTTGTACGACATCCTCGGGGATACCCTCCATACCAAATATCTCAACCTCAAGCCCAGCTCTATTCGGCAACGAGTTCTCAACTGTTGTTAATGTCTCTTTATGAACCTGGTTCATATGAACAGATAGACCTAGCACAACATTAGAGACATTGTTGCCAATGGATGTGGAAGGCTTGTTACTTACCTCCAGCGGTATTCAATCTGCGACCACATCTTTCACATTTGAAGTGCTTAGCTTTCTGATGGGAAATGAGGATTTTCAGATCATCGAAATCACGCTCACCTAAGAAATGTCAGTATGCAGATACAAAGGCAGGAGGAAGGGATTGGGCTGTCAAACATACAGTAATAACACCACGGACGCGCGAGAAGCTCCTCAATATCGGGATGGCTGCGCTTCTTCTTGCTGACCATTTTGTTGAGCTGTGCGAAAGGTATTAATGTGAGATGAAGTCTTCTGAATAGGTTTTGGTGTAAAGTATGGTTGAGATGGTGAAGTTGTCGTGAATTGGCAGTTTGGCAGATGGAGGAGCATCGAAGATCTCTTGGTGATCTTCTGAATTACGCTAGTCCAATAAGAGCTCTAGGCATTCTCTGCTCGGATCCTCTGATTCAGCTTTGAGGCATTCAGTACATATTGATTCTACCTTACTTTGGTATTAGAAGTAATGAATACGCTCTCTATACCGGTGAGCCTTCAAGCGTCTAGCTATGGAGTACGGTCATTTCATGTACAACATCTTCAGCTGATAGTTCTGGTGGTCCCTGTTGACTATAGACCTTCAGCACACGCTTGTGCATAGTCAGGCTTTGCTATAGTTAATTGTCCTGCTTGTCCCTCTGGCCTCCAGCTCTGTGTACCGTGTAAGTCATGAAACTGGAGACAGGTAAGGTACGCATCCTGGAGTCAACGGTACTTTACCGTACATACTTCCAAAATGCATACTGATGTTTCCATTGGCTTTCACATTGTACATGCTTGGTAGATGATTCACAAACCTAGCATATAAGTATCCTTCCGCAAACAATCACCTCTATATGTCTCTCGAACTGGGAGGGTGGACAATTCATTACTAATGGTCAACATCTTGCAGAATTGCAGAACCATTCCGCCAAGTTTTCACCTCCGCAGGACGATTTTGATTGAAGTGTATATAACTCGGCCAACTCGCTTTTGGCAGTCCTTGACATTGCAACTCTAGCCCACTTCAGTGCATATTTCCGTACCTCTCATTGGGCAGAAACAAAAAAAGCTGATAGGAAATAGCGAGTGGGTAAGACAGGTAAGTTAGGACGTCATTCTTACCCAAGTGATGAACTTGCATTTTCACGTTCGAGTTCAAAGCAACAAAGTGTTAAGCTGACCACAATTAAAGATAGCCAAGTATCTACGTTCCAGTTGTTCGGAGCCTCCTTCCCCGGTATCATATGTTCCTGCGCCAGCTCCTCGTTCGAAGTGGACAATCTACCAGATCAGCTAAAGCCTCCATTCTCTGCTCTACAGTCTTGAGCTCTAGACCGCACATCACTATGACGGCGCCAGATGAAGTCAAACCGCGCAAATATAACCATCTACCTCTGGCAACATCAGGACCGCTAGAATGTTCACTCAAAGGAACCTCCCTTCTCCACACTCCCTTCTACAACAAAGGCGCAGCTTTTACGGCAGAAGAACGTGTCGAGTTTGGACTCACTGGACTTCTTCCCACCAATGTATCCAGCCTCGATGTCCAAGCCAAGCGAGCTTACAACCAGTACTCTTCACGAACGGAGAACTTGGCGAAGAATACCTTCATGACGAGTCTGGTGGAGCAAAATCAGATTCTCTACTATAGAGTGAGTCTGAGCTCTCATTGAAATACCCCAACCATTTCCTGAGCTTTGGCCAATAGTCCTTCTCTTCACAGTTGTCACTTCATTCACATGTGAAGTGTCACGTGAAGTGTCATACAAGTTCGTTTGGCCTAAACACCTATTCAAACTTTGATTTCCCATGAACTTGAACTCGCCATGGTTTCGATATACTTACTGGCTTCAACCGCCTGCTCTTCAGTGGGAGGAAGAGTTCACAATCCCCAGCAGTACTACCTTCCGGTGGTCCGTAGCACATGTAACACTAAGAGGCAGTCACCCAGCCAATTGTCTATTGCCGAGGGGGCACCCAAGAATTCTGTTGCACGTCTAGTCGACGCTCCTGCAAAATCTGCGTACCACGTGGTATAGGTGAATCCAATGATGTCGCTCTGATCGAAGCTGTAAACTGATTCGTTGCATATCTCACCTGCCAGCAACCGTCACGCATATACCAGTACCTTCGGGGCACACGATGCTTACCGCCCGACCGTTACTTGGCTCTCCATGTGGAAATGGCCTTTCGGAGGGTGGTATGCAAGTGCTTAAAGTCTACCTGTCCTTGGGTGAAAGGCTGCGATTCCGTGTACACTGCATTAGCTCGCCATGCGGCTGATCTCGTATTCAATGTCATGCGTTGCAAAGTCTTAGAAATGGAGGGAAACAGGTGACCTGCTATCGTTTCAGAGCATAGCGACACACTCATAGTGGAAGCAGACCGAAGAAAGTGATCATTATGTTCTAAAGATGTTCATTCTCTATAATCTTGCATTGCGTTTTCACTAGCTTTAAACTACTGTAAATACCAATATGTTGGGAATATTATCAATCCTGCTAACCCCGATGTAGCTGATACATGACCATCTGAAAGAGATGATGCCAGTGATCTATACGCCCACCGAAGGTGATGCCATTGAGAGGTACTCGGAGCTATTTAGAAAGCCAACCGGCTGTTTTCTGAGCATTGACGAGCCAGAGCGTGTGCATGATAACCTTGCTGAGTGGGGCGAGCCTGAAGATATTGACTACATTGTTGTATCTGGTAAGATTTCCACCTTCCGATCATCCTCTGAATAAGACTGATTCAAAAAAGATGGCGAGGAAATCCTAGGTATCGGAGATCAGTAAGTACAGATTTGCAAACTGTGTCTATGATTATAAATTAGAATTGGGGATAGAAACTAACAGTTCATAGGGGCGTCGGAGGCATCTTAATATCCGTTGCCAAGCTTGTATTGACCACCGTTTGCGCTGGCATCCATCCTGACCGGCAACTTGCTGTCGTACTAGATACCGGAACTGATAACGAGCGTCTGTCTAATGATGACCTGTACTTGGGCCTTCAGAAGCCGCGTGTTAGAGGAAATGAATACGATGATTTCGTGGATAATTTCATCCAATCAGCAAGAAAGCTATACCCAAACGCCTACATCCACTTCGAAGACTTCGGACTCACAAATGGTACGATCGCATAGCTCTTATACCCCACAATGCTAAACGCTTATCTAGCCCGTAAGATCCTAGACAAGTACCGTCCTTCGATGCCCTGCTTCAACGACGATGTTCAAGGCACGGGCTGTGTAACCCTAGCTGCTATAATGGCAGGACTGCACATCACCAAAACCAAGCTCGCAGACACCAAAATCGTGATATTCGGCTCCGGGTCTGCCGGAACAGGAATAGCAGACCAGATCCGAGACGCCATTGCAGCCGATAGTGGCAAATCAAAGGAAGACGCAGCGAAGCAGATCTACTGTGTTGATAAGCCCGGACTACTTCTGAAGTCGCTCGGCGATAAATTGACACATACGCAGATTGGCTATGCACGCGACGATGACGAGTGGAAGGGCAAGGAAACGAAAGGTTTGCTTGATGTGGTCAAGGAAGTCAAGCCACACGTCTTGATCGGTACTTCGACAAAGCCAAAAGCTTTCACACAGGAGATCATCGAGGAGATGTCGTCGCACGCCGATCGGCCCATCGTATTTCCACTATCCAATCCTACTCGATTGCACGAGGCGTCGCCAGAAGACATCAACAAATGGTCAAAAGGCAAAGCACTGATCGCGACAGGCTCACCCTTCCCATCAGTCGAGTACGACGGCAAGGAGTATATCGTAGCCGAATGCAACAACAGCATTTGCTTCCCAGGTATCGGTCTCGGTGCTGTCCTCTCACGCTCCAAGCTGCTCTCCGACAAAATGCTTGTAGCAGCCGTCAAAGCACTCGCTGCTCAATCTCCAGCGCTGAAGGATCCCCAACAAGGCCTGCTACCGGATGTCGAGGATGTGAGGGAGATTAGTGTGCAGATTGCGAAGGCGGTTATCAAGGCTAGTGTAGAGGAGGGGTTGGCACAGCAGAAAGACATCCCGGATGATGATGCGGAGCTGGATGAGTGGGTGAGAGAACAGATGTGGAATCCGGTCTATAGACCTCTGAAGTATGTGGAAGGCAAAGGCAAGCTGTCGACCGAGACGATGAGTGCGGCTGGCCAGGCAAGGAGTTGATATTTAGCGTTCCTTTCCAACTTAGCAGCATGGGATTTGGACGTTTGTCTTCAATGGCATTTAGGACGTCTCAGTCTACGGTATAATTCTCGACTCACTGGCCAAGCAATGCACCTTGGAAACATATTTGGATTCATATAACCCCGTCTCTTAAAGCAAGCACAGCGAATAAGCAGCACTCAATCCATGCGCATTTTGTCTCTCGTCTGCAGTTGTCCGTCTGATGTGTGATGTGAACGGCCTCAGGCAACAAGCATCCTTGAACTTACCCCAGTGGCAGCTGCCCAATCATGAAGGCGGGAAATGCCTCTTTGTTGCATATCTGAGAAGAGGTCTAGTCACTGGACTGGGTAAGCGAGGTTGGTGGTGAGGGTTGGAACACCCTAAATTGTGTAGCACTATCTCGGTGTAAGATAGAACTTAGAACTGAGAACAGTTAGGAGACCCATTCAACCGTGCCAAATAGCTTCAGGCTGATACAGCACGCAAATAGAATAACGCGGAGTAGCTTAGTGGGCAACACCTGACCCTTCACGTCCTGACAGAACTCCGACAAGGTGCTTGCAGCAGTCTCAGTTATTGAAGGTGAGTACAAGTCTTAAAATATGGGGATCCTCGAGAAGCCAGAGGTAGGGTTTCCCAGCTATTCATGCCTGAAGCACAGTTAGAGGGAGAGACATGCAGTGGCTTCGGAGCAGGCCGCACAGCCAGACGTGGCAGATAGCCCAGACTGCCAATGGCTGACACCCTATGAAATCTAACAGAGTCATGTAGCACCCGCGATGTAAATATCTCCTTTTGACTTCTTGGTGCTCTATTGAAGGCGAAGTTTATGAATGCAAGATTACTTACGGCTGCATTCCTATTCTCGGAAATTTGAGCATCAAATCTCGCATTAGCTATCAACGATACAAATGGGAGAACTGAAATTAGGTGCTTACTAGGTAACAGTTGCAAGAGGAATAGCTACGGCTATTGAAGGAAGGATATCCTCCAGAACAGCTGTGGCATGTGCGTAGTTGACAGTAACATTGCTGGATATTGATGGGGAACCAGATATGCACTACGGTGAGAGTGTAACGTTATGGGATTCCGGTTGCAATTAGGGCTGGGAATACTCAACTGATCTTCTCGATAGAAGTAACGTCGAGTTTGATTTTTAGGAGTGAAGAGGCAAGAATCAATCGGGCTGAATCACGTGAAAGCGATTCCGTTACAAGCTGGGTAAGCTGTGAAGCTGTGTAAACTATGAGGTAAACAAAACTATGGGAATTTGAGCACGAAGCCCCTAACTAATAACACTGTAAAGGATTATGTACTAAGAGGTTTCTCCTTACGAGCTCTGCGAGCTCGTCTCGCAGGTTTCACAGTCACGTGAAATCCAGGGTCCTTGATAACGTAATTCTGGATGGTGACAGACGGGCCACGACTGAGATTACATTATATATTTGCATTACAGAGATGTTCTAGCTGTTTGGTTCGTATTGAGTCCGCTAGCTAATGTGCCTAAGCGCAGTGCGTGCATAATGTCATCAGAATGCGGCGCAATCGGTAAGGCGAAGAAGAAGCCGAGGAACAATGACAACACAAACATTTGTCGGTCCTCACAAGTCACGGATAAGGATATCTCAGGCATCAATTTAGGGGTTGAAAAGATTTGAGCTGTGAAGCGTGGGTCTCTTTTCCTTTCTCTTCATTCTTCTTGTATTTTTCGTACCAGACCTATAACTAGTCTAAGTATATCGATCTTCACCTTCTTCACGTGCTACCACGCTTGCATTCGTGACATTGAGGTTGCTGGTCGCTTGTGTCATTACGTATAGTTTAGATAGCCGTAAATTTTATAGCCTCATACATACGACCACAGATTGAGGAGAATTGGGCATCCCGTCCGCTCTGCCATACACAAGCCTCAAATCGGTAGATTAGTAGTTGGGTCGGTGACGACCAGCGAATCCCTACTGCTGTATGTTAGTGTTTTTGCTATTTGAAAACGGATATAGCTTTTGCACTGACTGGGCTTTGCTTGAAACCCAAATTCGAGCTTCAAGGCTCTTCTTTGGGGGCTTTTGGCATTCGATTAGCACTCGATTGGCACACAATTTATACGATATCCAGTAGTGCATATCCTTCCTTAGAGGCTGTTATCGTCGTTGAATTTGTCCTATTGCATCATGTTCAATACACACAAGCTATAACGCAGCCGGCGTACATGTTGTGAATGGTGTATGTCTGCGTGCTGGCTCAGGCTTTTAACAAACAGTAAAGGTTACTGTATTTCAAAAATGATGTTGCCCTCGTCGCTGTAAAGTCATGGATTGATTGGTTTTTTCATACACGGTTCCAGCCTACCGGTAGGGTGGCTATGCTGGAGTGGCTCGGCTTTGGCACAGCTGCCGAAGCGCATAAAAGCCCTTCATTTCATCACACGAACGTGAAGAGACCCCTCCTCTGCTGAGCGGTGTGGCTCCTTCCTACAACTATGTACATAGCGTGGTTGTACAGGGCCCTGATCACTTTTTCTTGGCATAGATTTTCAGATACGAATACCAACTAACGTGGTTTATCAGTGAGTCGCGCACTTTTCCCCACTTCCCAACCTACAAACTTCAAGACGCGATCATTCAACCACCATTCATGGAAAATCAAACACAAGAAGCAAATATCGTTCTTGCTATCGATGCTATCCGATCAGCTAAAAGAATTAGCCGCCGGGCTGCTGTAAAGATCTATAACGTGCACGAATCAACACTCCGCGATAGAATGGCCGGCCGAACCCCTCGCTCCGAAGCTTGATCAGCAAGTCATAAATTAACCGACTTGAAGGAGGATGTGAATTTCCAGTATATACTAGATCTAGACGCTAGAGGATTTGCGCCCCGACTTGCTGGTGTGGAAGATATGGCTAATTTTATACTGGAATCTCGAGAGGAACGACGCGTCGGAAAGCTCTGGGCCCATCGATTCGTAGAACGACAACCAGAGTTAAAGACACGTTTCAATCGCGTTTACGACTTCCAAAGGGCCCTATGCGAAGATCCCGAGCTTATAGGCGCATGGTTTCGGCTTGTTCCGAATATACGGGAGAAATATGGTGTCCAGGACTGCGATTTTTATAACTTCGACGAGACGGGGTTTATGATGGGCGTTGTTTGCGCTTCTATGGTCGTTACACGCGCCGATCGATCTGGCAGAGGCAAGGCAGTCCAGCCAGGGAATCGGAAATGGGCTACGGCGATTATATGTACAAGTGGTGAGGGCTGGACACTACCTCCATTTTTGGTGGTTCAAGGGAAGAACCACCTCGCGAATTGGTATCCTGAAGGCGACCTCCCGGACGACTGGGTTATTAAACCGACAAGTAATGGATGGACGAATAATGAGACGGGTCTCGAATGGATCAAACACTTCGATAGACATACCGCTGCTCGGACGAAGGGTGTATACCGAATACTTGTACTGGACGGGCACGAGGGTCACGAATCGGCCCAATTCCAAGATTATTGCAAGGCTCACAACATTATACCTTTTTGTCTGCCTCCTCACTCGTCCCATCTTACCCAGGCACTTGACGTTGGGTGTTTTAGTGTGTTAAAACGAGCATACGGTCGACAAATTGAGATGTTTATTAAGGCTCATATCAACCATATCACGAAGGTCGATTTCTTCCTTGCATTCAAAGCAGCATTTATCGAGTCAACGACGGTTCAGAATGCCTAAGCTGGATTTCGTGGAGCCGGCCTAGTCCCTTTTGACCCGTTAGCTGTGATTTCAAAGCTTGATGTAAGGTTACGGACTCCAACTCTTTCTCGACCCTCGACCGCCACCTCCCTTCCTTGGGAGCCACAGACCCCTTCTAACCCGAAAGAAGCTCTTTCGCAATCAACTCTTGTACGAAGTCGAATAGCACGTCATCAAGGAAGCAAGCGTCGTAGGGCCAAAAAGACCCGGGTCCGGGAGGGAGGTGCACCTAAGGTTAATGATGCTATAGATGTTTTGTCTCAACAGGATGTAGAAGAGCAGGTTCGACGCGACTTACGTACAGAGAGGGATAATCGGGTCGAGGGTCAACCGTCCAAAAGGCGCTGTGGCACTTGTGGAGAAACTGGCCATAACGCACGAATTTGTACGATAGAACAAGACATATATAGCTCTTCAGAATTTAACTTATAAAAATTTAATTGATTTAATCACAGATATTAGGTGTTTTGAAGTTCTATGCCAAGGAAAAGTGCGCCACTCACTGATAAACCACGTTATAATTAAAATGATAAATTTTTTATAATGAAATTCGGAAGAGCTAGGTACATCTACTTCTATAATACAAGTTCGCGCGTTATGGCCAGTATTTCCGCAAGTGCCACAGCGCCTTTTGGACGGTTGACCCTCGACCCGATTATCCCTCTCTGTACGTAAGTCGCGTCGAACCTGCTCATCTAGCTCCTGCTGAGATAGAATGTTATAGGCATCCTCTATCGTAAGTGCATCTCGTGCCGGTATACGTGTCTTTTTAGCCCTGCGACGCTTGCTAAGCGCCTAATTTGATGCTCGAAGTGTACAGATCTCCTTTGTTAAAAGAGTATTCTGGTGGACTTATTGCTCCGTACTCCTCACTACTTGTACAAATAATCGCTGTAGCCTATTCCCGTTTCCCTAGCTGGACTTCCTTGCCTCTGCCACGTCGATCGGCGCGTGTAACGACCATAGCAGCGCAAATAAAGCCCATCATAAAGCCCGTCTCGTCGAAAATATAGAAATCGCAGTCGAGCACACCATATTTCACCCGCATATTCTCAACAAGTTGAAACCAGGCGCCAATAAGCTCGGGATCTTCGCATAAATCCCTTTGGAAGTCATAAATGCGATTAAAACACTTCTTCATTGGGGCATGCACATAACGAAATGGTGCTTGCGCATGTTAGCCAATATGATCCTCAATTTCACATTCATGTATCAACGACGTGAATCACAATTGGTGTGACTTTTACAACCGGGCCAAAGGACTGTGAAAAGAGGGACTAAGTGTTCCTGGCCGCCGTAACCCATTCGCGAAGTCTTCCTCACACAGTCCGGTCATTACACTGTCTTCGGCGCAGCCCCTTTGGTGAACAGAGTCTTCATAGGTTATAATGACGAGCTTGTTCAATCTTGGGACCACCTGGAGGCTCGAATAGCCACCAAGTGGTCAAGACCGATCTCGTCCTACGGAAGGTCCTTGTACTCTTGTTGGCAAGTACCAAGCTGTCGTAATGGAGGCTGATTTTTCTGACTTGCTGGCCGCTGAGCTTGCGGTAGGTGAGCCTGCTGCTGGCCTTGCAGTTGTAGGTTTTGTACGTGCTGGTTCGGCGGTTGTTGCTGTGGTCCGCCTGAAGGCGGAGCCGCTTGAGGTACATTTGTCTCCGGAATTCTAGTACTAGAAAAAAGCGTACTACTCTTGTGCTGCATTGAGCTCGAATGTGGTGCAGCGTAGGCCATTGCGGCGAACAGAAGTACCGATATCGCGATAGGCATTATGCATTATGGCAGCTAATTGGATGCCTCTGGCAAATCTCACAGTGTGGAAAGGCATGTCTTTGGGATACCCAGTGTCTATGGGAAAAATCGGCACAGCCTTGTATATACAGAATAATGGTCAAGCCAGTGAGTGACATTCGTGCTACATCTTCTTTTCAGCCAGTGAAGAGTTGGAGATCGGTACTGGATCCGAAATGAAGGACCATAGATAACATAAATAAAGACACTCCTTCAGTGCCCATAATCGATACATTCGTGATACCGAGACTAACACTTTTGCCATGTTTCTAGCGGTGACCCAAGAAACACGTGTGTGTAGCAAACTTCTTTTACTAATTTCTAACTTTGGAACAGTGGAGGTACACTGGATAGATCTTGTGAAACAACCAATACCTTAGCAACTATTGGGTTGATGACTTAGGGTGTTTGGATCTTTCATCTCCAGACCAGCGGGTGGTTCGCTCCATAGAACAGGGCCCGACTTGGTCGGGGTGTGGTAGTGGAGGGTCAATTGATCGTTCCACGGCAGCTGTGCTGAGATGTATATCATCTTTAATATATTTCCAAGGTGAACTATGGAGGAATTTTTGCCGTCGCCTAGTATGTGTAGAAACGATGCCTCGCTCCTTGCAATAATGTTCGCGTACAATCGTGTTTCTGTTTCTTCTGGGTGGAGACTGCTCCACGAGGTAGTAGGCTTTTAACAGCAACGACTGTGATGAAAACATGCAAAACGAACGTGGACATAATAACGGGACATAATAACGGGACATAGAAGTAGATAAAGTAAAGCTAACCCAGGAGCATTGGTTCTAATGACTTCAGAATACATGCATATACCACCCAGAGCATGAAAATGAGGCTGGCGGTATGCCGATCGACCCAGCTACAAGACACTGTGACGACGGCAAGTGACTCGACAGCATAAAATGCAGCTCTCAGAGGTTCGACAAAGACTAACATAGTTTTTTTTTCCGACGCTGTTCCCTCCAAATGCCAGCATCAGTAGCACACAAACGTGGTCGCTCGACTGCTGTACAGCTCGCTTCTGACGGCAAAATTCGCCGTCCCATGTATGACACGGTTCCAATTGTATAGTACGCTTTGACAAGGTCGTACAATTCGTGGACAGAATTTCAGAGAGGGCTTCTCCGTAAGGTGCACCCTCACAGAACGTTGTGGACACCGGCGAGTCTGGCGCTAGGCCAGTTACCCTTGGGCTACACGCCTCGTGAAGATGATTGACCATTGGGGAGGATTAAGCGGCTATAAGAACGCCTTCTTTGGCTAATACCTAAGTCCTAGAGCCACCGTACGTAACAGAAATCTAGTGTTTGGAGTACGAGGCGGTCAATCGACGTTTTGGAGTAAAAGTACGCACCGCCAGATCCGCGTGACAGCGAAGAAGGTTGGCCAAGCTACGTGGTGGTTGTCGGTATCAAAGCTTGGTCTTATGTACTGGTACTCCAGATTGCCTTGGGGCAATCTCCGGATACTGTGAGAGTCCACAACTCGTCGAAACCCACATTGTTGCCCAAGAAGTGGCCTGCAAGCCTTCACGGACGACGACACATAGAGGCTCAAAATTTGACCGAAGTGTTACTATGTGGAAGCGGATGTTTCCGAGACCGCTTACCTGACAGCATCCATTGGGTCGAAGACCCTCGTTGTGCAGTAGGCTACCATAATCTGCAATGCATCATGATGAGGATCAAGCAGTAATTTAGACGCCAAATATGCTGGCTCACACCTCTTACTAGATCAATGCAACATTGCGAGGATGACGAGAGTTCAAGGACAGCTCTTATGAGCCGGAACAGACTGATGGTCTGGATATTGAGTTCAGTCGCTTTGTAGCAATAACAAGTGCACTCAATCATTTCCAATTTTACATGTCAGAGGCCAAATCCTAATCGTTGCACATATCTCATCTCTTTGGCATGATGTTCTAACGCCCGACGCATCGTGTCCGAGTAGATTTGCTCTTCCCTCTCTTGTCGGGCTTCTTCGGCAGTCTTGACGATATTTTGGAAACTCTCGGACGTGAAGCCCGGTTTGGCGGAAAACCGAAGCAGCCCTATTCTCTCTCCAGTCCAGAGAACAAGCTCCCCATCATTCTCTAGAATTTTGATTACGATATCTCCCGATCCAGAGTCTAGATAGCTGTCTCCTGCAAACGTCGTGTTAGATTAGCTTATTCAAATGCAAGTGGACGCTGAATGTTCCAGATCGATTGGTGTACTACTGAGGAAGGGTATGAAAAGTGCTTACCAAGTGTTCCAAAGATGCCTCGCGGCGCCTCAGTCGATCCATGGGCGATATTGTAGCGCCTGATCTCGCTCCTGCCATCCCGTTCCATCCACTTTAGATTACCGCCACCATCTGACATAACGATACTAGTGCCATGGGATGTGGCTGATAGCAATTTTGAACTTGAAGCCGTTTGGCGATTCTTCAGGACTGCATTATAAACCCGCCCAGAGTCAGAGATGGAGGGGACTGAGGCGAACAAAGTCTCGGGCGATATGCCATACACCTCTAGAGACCCTTTGCTATTGTACTCTCCACACGCTATGAGAGTGTGACCTGGTCTTGACTTATACTCCAATACTTGTTCAGTAGATAGTTCACCACGTGTTGCTAGGTCTTTATCCAAGGACGAGAACGGGTAGGGAATTGACGCAAGTGCGGCCAAACTTGCACCCGAGTGGATAGTCCCTCGCAGTCTGGGAAAACTACGTCGACTACAGAGACCAATGATCAGCACACTCCCTTGTAGGCACTACAGGAACTTGTCATGCACCGGAGTTGGGTAGTTGGATCATTAGCTCTTTCCCCAAGATAAAGGTTTTGATCTCACTTACTCGTAGTTCAGTATACTCGGGAAGCGGCCAGCAATATATATATCATCACTAGCGCTCCCAGACTCGCCTGCACCGGATGGCATGTGTAAGATGTTCAGTGGTCCTGGTTGATAAAGAGGTGCATGTATGAGGCTCAGATCCCCATTAATTAGCCTTCGGAAAGTTGACGAGGATGGCTCGTCGTGATGAAATTGCGATTCCACACGATTATCATAACCATTGTACAGTCTCTGGCTTGCTCGTGTATCGTACAAATAGATGGCTTGACTCGTACCTACGGTGATTGGAGTAGGGTATCTGGCCTCGCTCAGAGCCGTGATTACATCCCCAAAATCTTCTTGAGATATAGCAGAAAGTGACTCCAGATCGACTTCAACCAGGGATGACTGGACAGCTACATAAGCTCTCTTTCGAGCAGAGTCGACTGTGATACACTCCGTAACGCCAATGCTGATCGTTTTGGAGTATCTTCCACCTGAAACCGGGGCTTCGGTTCCCACGGACAGCAACCCAGCTTTGCTTCTGGAACATATGTTTCCTTTAGCTCCTTGAGCACCACATAAATTCCACAACACGATGCTTCCGTCATCGAGAGGTGCTACCACAAGTGTAATTCCTGTTTCGGGTTTGTAAAGAGCTACGCCCCTAGCCTCCAGACACTCATGTTCAGGGCTTTCCCTACTCCGTGGCTGTTCCAGCCAATTCGTCTGGATGGGTGCATGTCGAGCAATGTATTCTTTATACCATTCCACCTTCTCATTTGGAAAGCAGGGGTCCCAATTGACACGTAGTCGCAATTTCTCCGTTTCTTGAGCTTTCAGTTCTATGCCACTTTTTTGCAATCGAGAGTGATTAAGCCCATTTCCCGCTGCGAGTGCGATTGCCAGATCTGCAAATCGTGGCTCTTCGAGATTAGCATCCACGATAGCTTCTCGACGGCGACGGATCTGACCGACGAAAGTAGATTCCCAGAACGTCTCCTCACGCCAAACTTTATCGTCGCGGGCGACTTGGAGCAATCTTCTACTAACATATTGTAGATGTACGATATCGAGTGGAGGAAGAACTGGATCTAGGTTAGTTGAGATTCTCCAAAAGAATCACCACATACGTGAGAGTACTTGTAATAGTATCTCGTGGGGGAGTTTCTCTAAATTCAATAACATTTTGTAATTAAGGTACCTAGTAAACGTTCTTTCCAGCGTGCAGTTTGGCAATCTCAGGTCTCACGTCTTTGTGTCAATGACCTCGGCCCTGGGGCACGGATCACGTAGAGGCTTGAGAGAACTTCCAAGTTTACCGAGATAGTTTGACGACAGGCGACAAAATATTACATATATTAGGTTGTAGTTGACTTCGTGCCAAATGTTCTTATGTCTGACAGCCATCTATTGGGTATACTTGACCTGTCTAAATACTAGCCATAGCCAGCCAGAAAGGGGAGAAGGGGGCGGATACAAGCTTATATGGATCATCAGGACATTGTGTCTTCAGCGCGACTTGTAGGACATCATGGACATGGCTCGGTCTTGAAGAATTGGAACTGATAGACTTCCCATTCTTGATACGGTACAAAAGACCGTGGATCGCGCATACTCATGTGTGAAGTTTCTTACACAAACTGGTCAACGGTATCTCAAACGGAGCCATTGGTTGAACAATCTGCACTGTTAAATACCTAAGCATACATATCGAGTCACACTTCTTAGTCGAAGGGTTCAATGCAATCTGGAAAGCATGTACTTCTCAACTAGTATTACTGCTATCGTCGTTCTGCATTCTAATGCCTATGCGCACCATTCCATAACTTCTGTCCTAGCAAACACCTCTTGCGCTTGTGCAGGCTTAAAGAGCGTCGATCTTTTTGGTGCGATATGACGCTTCCATTTCTACTTATATCGTATAGGTAGGTTGCTGCATCTTTGAGGATAAGGCACTTGTACTCATGCAGTGGCATCTCTGCTATAGAGTGCTGAAAACTTCACAGGACAGCAGTGCAGGATCTGCCTTCTACAAGAGCTTGCCATGAATAAGGAGAACCAAAAAAACATCTGAACGCCATGGTGATAGAACTGTAGAGGTACTGTAAAAGGAACAAATTGCTAAGGTACGTTCCTTCTACGTTTGTTCTGATTGCTCTTGGCAGAGTTGAGCTTGTTGCAACCACATCTCAGACACCACTGCACCAAAATACACAACAGAAGTCTGGTATACGTTATTATTGGCAATCTTCAGCCATCAAATTATGAGCAGCACCAGATTGCATCATACTACATCACCAAACACTCCTTGGAATAGAAACTGAGAGAAGTTAGTTTCTTCCACTAGACAGATTACTGCCCCTGATCAAGCAACACAAGCAACACAAGCATACAACCTCAACTAGAGGATCAGAGTTGTTTCAATTCAACTGTTCTGGCCTGGTCACGATAAGTTTGTTGAAACCTGACCTGGACTATGCCCAATTCGGAAATGCTTAGAGTGACTAGAGCAACAACACTCAAGATCTTTCCTTTACCCCGGTCGCAATTACAACGAGCCTCAACCACTATCTCCGTCATCGCACATATTATCTGCACCCAGCATGCAGTGAACTGTCGTGTTTTCGGTTGTCCAATCGTTCTCTCCCTCTCTGCCGAATCTTAGGCTACACTTCGGCCATCAAATGGAGAGATATCAAAGGATTGGAAATGCTCCTGCTGGAGACGTTGGAATGGCAAGGGAATCATCTATCAATCAACCCACCCAGGAGAGTTTAAATCACAACGTCAATCACAGTACACATTGCATGCAACATTCACAAGCTTCCAGGCCTCCATCAAGAAATGTGCCACAGGAGATGGACCAGTCGACTGGTGTTCTCGGGAATGCCATCACTTCCGCAGCTTACTTTGATGATCTGACTACTGCTCATTCAATAATCATGTCTGGTGCTAGAAGAACACCTTCTCATAATGCGTACAACCCTGAAAATAAGGACTCTATACCATTACACGACCTTACGCCAGTTCCACAACCCGAAACCTCAAACAGGGACTCTCAACTCTTGCGGCTAACTGGTGGTCATCTCCACGTTTCAGAAGAAGAAGCAAGGGGTTCTAAGAAACCACAAGTAGGCACATCCAGGAATACAGCTCAACACCAAGTTTCTCGTAACAATGATGAGTTCTCTATGCCAATGAATCCAGAGGGCTTTCCTTTCCGGAATTCGGCCACTGGATATGCGAATAGAGAAGAATATACGTTGTACAAAGCATACCTCAAACAACGACCAGGTCTGCGTTTGCCATCAATCTCATCAAGCAATATTGCTAAGGTGGAAGCTCCTCCAATACTATCAGACATTCCTCGTGGTTTATCGCAGGCAGGCTCAACACTACCAGAAGCCAGTACAATTGATAACATTCTTGATTACTATTCACTCAGAAGTGAGCATGGACCGAGCGAACGAAAGCTACGAAACTTGGCACGCCATGAAACTGATAGTAATGTATTACCTCATCATCAACAGTTCTCTGCTATGGAGATTGGTCAACAAGGCAGAGGTGACCGTGCTCCCAGACTGAAGTATCCGAACCCTATTCAACCATGTGTGCCAGAAGGCTTCACACTGGCAAAGCAATCCCACCTGCTGGGAAGCTCAAATGCGACTCTTGTATCCTACGGCCATACCGATGATCTACCAATACAAAAGCCTGATATAATTCATCAGCGGTCGTTGCGGGCAACGGTAGGGTCATCAGTTGTTGGGAAAAGCTCCAATGTCAAACCGGGTAGATCCCGTTTGATGACATTTGTCACCGGCAAAAAGATAAAAGATCATTTCGCATCAAGGCGCGATCCACCAGTCTCTGAGGAGAACGGCAGACATGATCCCCTTCCTCTCGAACGTCAAGTAAGCAATGCGCTGCGACACGAGAGCGACCGTAACTGCGGTAGCGATGGTAGTCTTGATACATCTGCCAACAACTACGTAGGGAATAGTCGCGGTATTGGCGCCTTACAGAGGCTGAAGGTCAAGGAGAAGTTCCGGTCAGATTCGAAACCGACGCAGGTTCAAGATGATAGTCTTTTTGATAAAGTGGCCACCGCGTCACGATACATCGAGAACGAAGCCCAACGTGAGGTTCGCATCCCTATCGTACAAAACTCCCAGCAACACTTCGAGTCTCCAGCAGCACCATCACTTCCTGGCTCACATCACCAACGCAAACCGTCATCTGAATGCGATGCTCCGACCGAGAGCGATCGGAACGATTGGCAGACGGTGTCCACAAGCGATCGACAATTTATTGTAGGAGAAGTGAACAGAACTGGGAACAGCGTAGCCAATTACTCTGACAGCGATGATGAAAGCTCCACTGTTCCAGAAATTGAGGAGTACGATTCTACAGCTAGGATAGTTCAACACCCTGCAGATATAGGACACTCCAACAACGGATATAAAGTCAGAAATCTCAAGGATACGAACCAGCCTGTCATACTCCCTGCCCGTGGCAATCAAGTAGGAAGTGTCAATGGATATGCAGCTGACTCCAACCGCGCTCCTACTCAGATCAAAAACACTAATTATCGTCCGTCGCCGATGCCTGCTTCTCACAAACACCCATTCAACTCTTCCCCACCCGAAATCAAGGAGCCCGATGTACAAAAGTTGAACGTTGAGGCAAGGTATGGTCATAGTATGGAAGCCGGGAAGCAATATGTTTCTTCGCCGTTGACATATCAGACTACATTCACCAGCGATATCAGTGAAATATCGGTCGAACAGCCATATGTTACTCGACCGGTCGCTGCAGCGGTTGCTGCAGGGAGCTCGGACAACAACGGTAGCTGGGAGGATGACACTGTTCAGACTAATAGTCAACCAGGGGTTACATATGGCCACGATTATTTCTATGATACATATCAAAACCGTATGATGGAGAGCTACAACACCGATGGAAGCAGACTTACAGCACCAGAGGATGTATATTACAGACCAAATGGGCGAGATCTACGATATCAACGTTTGAATAGCCTTCATGGGACACCACAGCCCCAATCAACTAGGAAGCCCAGCATATCTAAGACCAAAATGGCACCTGGTGGTATTTTCAATGAGATTGTTAAGCACAGCGAACTCGACAGGAAAAGAAAACGTCGTATCATACGTACGGAACGCATTCCTGATTATTTCAGAAGACATTCAATCCCGGATGGCATGGAGCCTGTGGGGTCTCAAGAAAGTCACAATTCGGTTTTCACCTACAGACAACCGTCGGCACCCCCACGCAGACAGAGCACGCTTGCCTTGTACCACCCGCAACAATACGCCAATGATCCAGCCCATGTATTTGCCCCAACGGAACTGGAAGCTGGATATGCTGCAGGGTCTCGAGGACAGATAATTGGGCCTCCAATCCTGTTTCCTGACGATCGAGACTACACCATCAATACCGGAGCATTACGTACTAGAAGGAAGAAGATCGGACGGGGTGTCATTGCATTATGTTTCTTCCTCTTCCCTCCCTTGCTTCTGGCCTTTACCTGCGGATGGCTCGACGATTACATATTCTGGTGCGTCAATCACTTCTATAAAATCATCAGCCTCGCATGTCAACTTCGATCCATGAGCTGGTCAGGAGCGTGCACAAAAGTAAACCAGACGCTTATTTGTGTTGGCTTCGAGAACAGCTCACGGCCCTGAAGAAGCTTCCCTTTTCTAAGTAGTGATGGTGCTGATACATCCAACAGGCATACAGATGGTGCCATCTCAAAATTTGACAAGGACCAAAAACAATGGGCTATTATCTTCCTCATTTTCTGGGGAGTGGTGGCCTTCCTGGGGCTTGGTGCACTCCTCATCTGGCTTTTCGTGCGCGCTTAAGGCATCATGTTGGTGAGGTTTTGCCTTCTATGATATCTTCAAGAAGTGCTAGGTATCTACTGGCTACTGAGTATGGGACGAAAGGTCTTTATATATGTGAAAGCATTGGGAATGGTTGCTATTGAGAAGGAATTATTGATTTGTTGGATTTGACAAGCACTAGGATGTAAGGGTTATTTTGATTTGGAGGATGGAAGGACGTACTTTATTATGTGCTACCCAGTTGCTGCTCAAGTTGCATTGAGAAGTTCCTGCAAGTGGTACATGAACAGCTTTTGGTTTCAACAAGGCTGGAAGTATTGATGTCCTCTGGAAAATCAGGCTATGTGGCTTCAGCTGCTAAGCTCTACTTTAAATCAGAGACAGGCAATTTTGTAGATATAACACTCTCACTGGTTAACTATGATGCGGTCGTGGATTCAAAGTCGCTAATCACAGAGTACCGTAAGCGTCCATCTGGAGATGTTTACGTGAGTAGAGGCCCAGACTGATAAATCAATTTTCTCTACAGCTTCGCTGTTGTGAATAATATCTTTGGTCTGTGCTGTCGATGTCAATGGGTTGCTGTGGTGGTGCGGAAGTCATCGGAGGCGGTTCTTTAACGCCGACAACCGACTGGAAATCCCTATCCTAGCCGCGCCTGCCAACTTCACCGTCTGCCAGCATCACCTCGTCCCACACAGTTCCTGTCGTCCAATACCGACGAGGCATGTTTTCGTCGTCAGTCCGACGGGTAGGCCTCATAGCACCACAGGTTCCGATAATAGCAACATTCACCAGTTCCGCGCCACGGGCAGTTGCAGTATCAACAGCTCTCTCATATCGATCCCACCAACGACGTTTATCTTCATCCAAACCCTCCAACCCGTCCGATGGGTCCAACGGCGACAGTACAGGGCAGAATGTTGTGGCACAGCCACATCCCTCGCGATTGCTAAAGAAGAAGTTGGAGGACGAGGGCAAGCTAGGACACAAGGTGGACGGTGAGAAGGATATTGACGCGGGAATTGCGTCGAAACCACAGAAGAAGGGCAGGAAGAAGGCAAAGGCTGCTTCTGACAAGGCTTTCGCTGATGTGAGCCAGCACTGCGCGCAGACTCTGGTCAACGATAAGACGGTGGAAAGCCTATCCCATGAGCTGTATAACGTCTACCCTGTGCCGAACACAGATCACATCGCTCCTTCTCGTAAGTAATACCGCTACTTGATATATTTGAACATTTGCTAAGTTATGTACAGAAATTGCGCAAGCAAACTTCTTCTCTCTCCACCGCCCCATCTCTATCACTATGAGCATACCACAACCTGTTACCGAAGATGCATTCGCAACGATTTTCAAACCTTGGCCAAAGCCTAACACAGGGGACGTGGTAGCGACGATAACGAATACATTGAAGAACTTGGATGACTCTGCGGCGCAGATGAAGGCGACCAAAAGCATGGGAGCAGGGCCTCGGCAAGCTCAGTGGAATGCAGAGCCAGAGGTGATTTCTGAAGGAGGCTCGGCGCAGTCACAGCAGAAGCAGGTAATGCAACTGGACGAGCTTCCTCAAGAAACTAAGCTTGAGTTTCCTAAGCATATTTTGACTGGGACATACCAACCTTTCCACCCTCCACCGCCGCCAGTTCCACAACATACCCTGGACTCACTTGCAGCTGGTGCAGAAACTGTAGAACCCCAGCTTAGGAGGTACACCACGGTCGTAACGATAGATGAGTCTACCGATGCCAATGGGGAGGTCACATATGCTGCCCATAGCTCTCCTTTGCTGCAGCAGGAATCCATCATATTGCCTACCCGATTCCTGCAACGCATGCACATTCGGCAGATAAACTCGCGAATACGGCATGAGGAGCAAGGGTTCTTTGCTATCAGTGTCAAGAGACAGAGGAAGCTGAAGATGAAGAAGCACAAGTACAAGAAGTTGATGAAACGTACGCGGACATTGAGACGGAAGCTGGACCGTACATAGATGGGTCTATGGGTTCTTTTACATGGTGCATACGCATGGCATTCTCTATTGTCTGGTTCTTGGGGTGCATAGGGTTTGCATTGTATAATTCGTAGGCAGCATGATAGGGATGATCTCTTCACATAGGTATATAGCATCACCTATGTGACAGCGCTTTTTAACAATTTCGCTTTGACCTTGTTATACCTACCGGTCGACCTCGAGCATTCAGGAGTTCCTTACCAGCAAGTGTGATGAAAAGGTCACCTAATGCTCACCCACCTTGAACCGCAGCGTATCCTATACTTGAAGAAGACTGCCAAATCTAACTGTCAACGCATATGCTATTTGAACCTTGGAAGCTACCTACATATACTGCCAAGGAACTCTTGTCTTACGTAAGCATGATCATAAATTCACAGGGGGGTGCAGGAATTCGTGAGAGGGGGGTCAGTTAGCCGTGAACATCAAAAAACCCCCAAACGCGTCTTCGCTACTCTTTCTATTTATATACAACAACCCAGCCACGTACCTAATATGACTCCAACAACTCGATCACGCGCTCGAAATATCACTCCAGAACGTCCTATTAGAGCATATGAGAGTGTGATACCGGTGAACGAGGCGCGTTTTTCCACTCGTACGACAATAACCCCGAAAATAAGAGCCTACCTACCCTCGCAAAAGAACACGAAATCCATCGAAGAACAGCAAACCGGTGGCTTGCAGAGAGACGCGACTTAGGCTCTCCTGCTAAAATACGAACACGTCCACTCTCTACAGTGCTCGGTCGTAACTCTCGAATCTCAAAAGAGACGTGCCAAAAGCTCGTGTCCCCGTCACGGAATCCCGTCCGAGACCAACTCTACGAAGCACAAATATAACACCACCCCCCGATCAAAAAACGTCAATTACAATACAGGCTACGAGCCGAGACTCGGGGAGGTCGGAGATATAAGCAAGCGTATATTGGAAAGGTCCTTTCGT
>MU254071.1:0-32038 GCA_019669825.1 Calycina marina
GGTAAAAGACCCGTTGGGCGTCCGTAGAGCGAACCTCGGCAGCTTTCACTAAGGTAGAGAGGTTATGCGCCAGGGAGTGAGCAGAGAGCCCTGGGTTGGGGAGGGCTAAGGAAGGCATAATGACGCGCGACGCGACTGACTAGGGCCTGGGTAGGGCCTGTTGGCCAGGTGAGAGCGAAGAATATGAGTATTCGGGTCCAATGAGCTAGAAAACGCGTCCTAATAGCGCGTTTTGACAGTCTCCTGTGATGTGATGTGCCGGCCCAGCTAGGATTATAGGACAGATTGTCCTACCGGCACCCTGTCATGTGATTAGTGATTTCGGTGGTAACCGCGTATGATTTGGAGGGTGAACATGGGGCTCAAGACGAGAACGCCCAAGAGGCACGGACAACCGTAGTATAGGCGCTTCTGCAGATAGAGCGCTGAACTTTCACGCTGTATTCTGGCCCAATAGGATGCCGAGACATTTGAAGTTCCATGCCCACCCGTCAGCCATCTCTCTCCCCCAGGTTTCCGCAGCATCCAAACACGGTACCAGAATCATTCCAGTAGTCCCTACATAAGCCTAGGCTGCTCCGCTGCGTGGGTGTTCTGCTGTCACCGAAGTTGAGCCTGGCTAATAAAAAATAAAAAGTTCAATCCAATCGTTGCCACGCGTAAGTTATTAGACCCTGCTCAATCATCTTGTTCAGATCTTTCGTCATTATTATTTCGCTTCCTCTTCTTCAACTTCTTCCCCGAGAATGACCAATCTGCATGGTACATATGGAAGAGGCAATTTGGTTCATTTGTACGGTGCCACCGACTTCTTTGGTGATATTATTGACTCGGGTAAGATCGAAGAGCATGGAGTATGTAGCAAGGAGTCTAAGCTTTGATCCCTCGGTTGTTAGACTGTAGACATCGTCTATAAACCGATCAGACCGTACCGTGTGACTCCCCGTAAGTACAGTTTATTGCCATCCATATTTCCATCTTAATGTGAGACGATAGCAACAGATACTCTTCGTGCAAAATGAGTACTTTGTACCGGTGCCAAGACCCGTCAGTTTCAACCCGTTTTGTTTTGGTTGTAATTCACCGATGATTTTGAGGATATGTAGATCTTCAATGAATCTCTTCAACTGCTGCCAATTGATTGTGGTAATATCCATTCTTCGGCCAGCGATCAGATATGCAGAAATATAGGCCATTACAACCGCCGCTTTGCAACTTCGAATTCAAATCACATAGGCTTCAATTGCGGCTGAACAACACCGAAACATAGGTCGAGGTTGCAGGAAATGCGTTGGAATGAGATGGGTCGTTGTCGCCTCGATATCTTGGCACGCTAATAGTCGGCTAGTCTTTCGACCTTGCAGCCATCTTGAATTTGTCTCGGGCCCCAACATAAAATATGCCATGGCTCAATCAGAGCTCTCCATTCAACAACCTATACTTCGTACTCGGAAGCGTCAGCCCCAAAACGTCTTTACAAAATTTGGTAGCGGCATCAAGAAGTCTTGACACCTCTCCAACATTCCGTAGTGCCCCGCTCTGCCCTGCCCTACACCAGGTTGCTCTCCCGCTGTAAGTTCCTAGCCAGCCAACACCCTTTTCTCTTCCAACATTCCTCGTTATTTTTCTTTTCTGTTAATTTTGGAGCCCATATTCTGGCAGAAGCTTCGTGCTTGTGATTTACTGAACATCATGGCTACCGATACAGCTACAGTGACCGGCCAGAAGAGCTCGCCAGATGCTGAGACACTCGGCAGACGATTAGGACATTCACATGTGAAAGTGAAACGCGAAGCTGGACTACAACCCCTCGAACCGATTCATATCAAGCGGAAATACCGTCATGTGGCTGCTGTGCACTCGGAAAACCTAACTTCGTGTCTTAGCCACGATTCTAAGGAAGCTCCCAGTTTTCTGGGCTTCAGAAATCTTATGGTAATCGTCTTGAGTATGCTACCGAGACCTTGTTAGTGGCAGGAAGCTGACTATTGAAAGTCGTGGGAAATCTGCGATTAATGATAGAGAACTTCAAGAAGGTAAACATCCCTACTTCAACCATGGCAGATCATGGCTGACAACTGTAGTATGGAGTTCTGATATGCATACGCTGCCATAACTACCGAACACAAGATCTCACACTCGGTGCCCTACTATACTTCATCATACCCTGCCATTTACTGCTAGCATATCTGGTAGAATTATTAGCTGCACAGCAAGCCAGAGCATCTATAAAAGGGAGCAAGAAAAGAGATGGTACAGCTACACCAGGAGGAAGCTATGTGCCAACGACTGGTGAGCTCAAGAAATTCCAAGCAACGTGGAGAATGATAGCATGGATTCACGGCATAAACGCGACACTGTGTCTATGTATTACATCATTCATAGTCTATTTCTACATCCAGCACCCACTCATCGGCACGCTGAGCGAAGTCCACGCCATAATAGTCTGGCTCAAAACCGCCTCCTACGCCTTCACCAATCGCGATCTCCGACATGCATATCTCCATCCTTCGAAACGACTAGAAGACGCCGTCCCAGAGATCTACGAGAAATGTTCATACCCCGAAAATATCACACTTAGTAACCTCACCTACTTCTGGTGGGCCCCAACACTCGTTTACCAGCCCGTCTACCCTCGCACTACCAATATCCGGTGGCTTTTCGTCTTCAAGCGTCTCGCTGAAGTATTCGGTCTTAGCGCATTCATGTGGATTTGCTCCGCGCAATACGCCGTCCCCGTGCTCATGAATTCCATCGAGACGCTCTCCTCGCTTGACCTCACCATGATTCTCGAGCGGTTAATGAAGCTGTCGACTATCAGCTTAGTAATATGGCTCGCCGGCTTCTTCGCGCTTTTCCAGTCGTTCTTGAATGCGCTGGCAGAGGTGATGAAGTTTGGCGACCGCGAGTTCTACACCGAATGGTGGAATAGTCCGAGTGTAGGTGTGTATTGGCGCACGTGGAATAAACCTGTTTATCAGTTTATGAAGCGACACGTTTTCTCGCCGCTGGTGGGGAGGGGATGGAGTTCTTACGATGCCGGGATTGCCGTGTTTTTCTTGTCTGCTATTCTGCATGAGTTGTTGGTTGGCATACCGACTCATAATATCATAGGTGAATATACCTCTTTGCTATCTCTCGACCTTCCAAAGCACTTGCTAATGACAAAGTAGGCGTTGCTTTCATAGGCATGATGGCACAGATCCCACTCGTAGCCATTACAGCACCATTGGAGAAAATGAACGGCATCAATGGCCGTATAATAGGGAATTGCATCTTTTGGGTATCGTTCACACTAATAGGCCAGCCTCTTGCAGCGCTGCTGTACTTCTTTGCCTGGCAGGCTAAGTATGGCAGCCAGAGCACCAAAACATAGATTTATAGACATAATGCAATCTCAATTACCTTGAATAACCTCCCAGACTTTGTCTTATCGTGAAGTCTAATTTGAGGATGCAACAGCATAGTCATGGCACATGGCTATACTCAATTTCAGTAGAGCATGCCGTAGCATGCGCCTGAAGCTTCGCGAGACGCACAAGAGAATGAGCACAGCGGGGTTATAGGTAGATTATGTCAGTTGGCGCACATTCCACATTCCACATTCCACAGCCCATACCTACTACCGTCTCCTCACAAAAGCCCCAAAACGCTGCTCCACTCACGGCCAACCACCATTCTAATCCTATCCAACAGCAGGAAAGCGCCAAACCGCCAAAATGAAGAACAAAAAGGCAAAATCATATCCTGGATGGGCTCATTTGTCGTATCGCTTTTCGTCTTGTGTCGTATCGTATTCGTTAGGCTCTCAATTTATTTGTTGTCGACAAAATTTTGCCACTCCACCGTGGTAAGCTGTGAGGGAGAGGATGGTGGGGATTTTCAGGCTTGAAGGGTTGGAAGTTAAAAGGTTCTAGGTGTTGTTTGTGAAGAACATATGTAGCATCCTCAATGGCATAGCTGCAGGATCATCGTGCCTATCCATGCTGTACGCTTCGAGATGCTGTTGATGGGATGGAATGTTCGTAGCCAAAATCGACGAAATCGACAAAATAGACATGGGAAATTGGCGCGCGAGGTTGTCCATCCATGCTTCTACCACCAGAATCAGAAGCTTCTGCAATAAATTCCTTCAAAATGCAGCGTTTGTCTTCTCTATTCTCAGGAATGTATATCTGGGGCTGTCCTGTTTCCTAAAGCGACTGCCGGATTCTGTATGAGCGCCTGGAAGTGCCAATGGTATAGTGCTGGTTCAACACATTTCCTATCGGTCCATTCTCTGCTCGACTTTGGAGCTTTTGATAAAAGGACCGAGATCCAACGTCCGCTGTCCTCCCTTGTGATGCCTGCATTCTCACGCATCGAAGAGAACATTGTCTCCTAATTGAGTTATGAAGCATATAATTTGGTAGTCGCATGTTTCTGACTGCTTCGCTCACAACGAATTTGCGACCATCAGCACATGCAAGGTGTAATTGTTCGAGGTACTGTTAGCTGTAAATGGAGCAGCTTAGCCAGCAAGGAGCGTTGTACGAGCTCACAATACCTACTTGCGCACGCCTCGGCACGAATTCTCTCTGGGCAAAACCCGACCTGCAGAGTTTTACATTGTTCATTCCTACCACAGGTATCAAGGCACTCTCGCATTCTCCGAACTCGGTTCCGCTTTGATACCACCCTTATATCTCCTCTTTGCATCCTCCAGCAACCGCTCCTCCATAACTTTGCTCATCCTCTCTACATGCCTCAGCGCCAAATTCGAACAACTCAGCAGAATCACTGCGTCCACAGGCGCCCCGCCCAGCTTCGCAATCTGACACACCTCCCCATGTTTATTCATTCCAATGGTACAACTCCCTTCCCTCATCTGCTCTTCCGACAGTGTTGCATCCACTAACACCACTTCCCCCTCGTAGAACGAGAAAGTGACACACAGCGGATAATGCAGCAGACTCAGTGCAACACCCTCCCGTTCCGCCATCGTAAAGACTTTCACATCCTCCCCTTTTACCTCACTGTCTCCTCTCCTAAAATGCCGCAAGGCAGCCACAACTCCCAAGCATGCAGCATCGGTAAGGTTTCCATCATGTGAGAGAACATGCACATCAGCTCGGATAGAGAAGACGGCACGCCCGGCGATTAGACAGAGTGATTCAGTATCGAGTGCGCCGGACCGCCGTAGCGTTTTCTCGAGGAGCCGGGCGAGCAGAACTTCGGTTTCTGAGGGGGGACCGCTGAAGGAAGGCGAGGCCATGGCGGAGAGGGAGGTGGTGATTGTGAAGGGCCCATCGAAGGGGCGGTCGGGGAATGGGGTAGTGACTTCTGCTGTTATGTTTGTGAGGACTCTATGGATGTGTTAGTGGTGTTCTGTAGATGCTGTTTGCAGCTGTTCGCAGCTGAGAAGCCAGAGCATTTTAGGGTTTGTTTGTAAAAATCAATTGACTGAGATCTTGAATACGCAGCTTCAAAAGAGTGTACTGTACCTCGTCTTGCCTATCCTTACATCAGAGACTCCATATTCGTCTCCAAAGTCCAGCTGTATAGCTCGAAAGTCCCCAAAACCTCTGCTGTCTATCCGTACCTCTTCTTTGAGCGCTTGTAAGAAGAATTGGCGCTCGTTGAGCGATGGTCCTAATTCTCTAGGCATCTTTCAACACTCTTGAATAGTATAATTTCTGTTTTGGAAAGAAGTGAAGTAAATTGTTCATGTGTGTAAGCTCGTCTGAACAAAACATCGTCAGCCTTGCCTTAAGGTAGTGGGTCCGAATTTAGCGAGCCTTGATGAGCTTCAACCAACGACGTGCAAACAACAAATCTACCATTATCCCGAATTCCTGAGCTTGCAACACCTCCGAAACCTTGGAACCCACCAAACTCTTTCAGCCCGCAAACTTACGATATACTTAAATCTGGTAGTATATCGCAACCTCAAACATGACGACAGGTAAGCAGAATAGATCTAGCTGATGCTATCTGTACTGACAAGATACAGCCCATAGACCTACGTTCGATCCAGCTGTAGGCAAGGAAGCGCAACGTGGACCAGCATACCATCAGCGCCTCCTCCCAGCGCATACCCAGCTCAAGGTCAGGAAGCCAGGTCAAGGAGGAGCCGCCGACAATCAGCCTAGAGATCTGCGCGCTGAGCTATTGAGAGCTGAAGCTGTACACTTTGCGAAAATCAGAGGAGAGCCCATACCATCAGACGATGCCGAGTCCGTCCCAGAACCAGTAGCCAACCCCATCAAGAGAACCCTCAAGCTTGAAGGAGGCGAAGAGGAAGATCTCGATACGAAGCGGCGGAGAATATTAGAGGAGAGTCGAGACGAAGACGCCGAGTCGGAGTCTGAGGACGAAAGTAGCGAAGATGACTATGAGGATGAGACGGCGGAGTTGCAGCGAGAACTAGAGAAGATCAAGCGTGAGCGAGCCGCCAAGAGAGAGCAGGAGGAGAGAGAAAAGGCAGCTGAGGAAGAAGCGGAGCGTGAACATGATATTGCGCGTGGCAATCCCTTGCTGAATACGAAGACGGATTTCAATGTCAAGCGGCGCTGGGACGATGATGTGATTTTCAAGAACCAGGCGCGAGGAACGGATGATAGGGGAAAGAAGAAGGAGTTTATCAATGATCTGCTGCGTTCCGACTTCCATAAACGGTTCATGAGGTATGTTGATGCGAACTCTAGGAATACTGGGAAGATACTAACACGAGAACAGCAAGTATGTGAGATAGGAGGAACGCGATGATCACGATATAGAATCAGTCGTAAGTTGAAGAGTAAATTGTGTCATTTGAATAGCAGCGGCGGCGCTCAAATAAGACCAAGCATCCCTCGCAAGCAGCATACATTCGTTGCTTTATATTTCACCAATTCAATCCATTCCGTTACAATCCTTCGCAATGCAGAGAGACGCCCAGCCTGAATAAGAAAGTGTCGCAAGTCCACTCCTTACTTCAGTGCGAACTTCTCGCCCTTGAAGTAGTTCTTTCCACGGAAAACATATGGTCTAGTCTTGCCGTTCTCTTGGAAACCGAAGTAGAGCAGAGATGGTAGATCCCAGTCACGAGCGGGGGCTCCGGGGGGGCAGGCGATGATGTGTCCGTGGATGATGTAGGGGTCACAAGTGCGGTCGGTGAACTCGACACGGTCGCCGGGGCGGGGATCATTATCGGGGTCAGCGGCATCCTATGTTTGATTAGTGCCAATGTTTGCTGTAGGGCATGAGGGGCAGGGGGTTGCGCACGAGATTAATGATCTTGTCATCCTCATCGTAAACGAACGTGCGAACTGAAAGTCCTTGAAGGACTAGTTGGCAGGCTGGCAATGGGTAAGCAGGAGCGACTCGTGGGCGATGTTGAACGATTCGACGGGATGGTATGAAATCTATATCGTCGGCGACCGTTGGGTAACTTCGAGTGAGGGGGTACGCTGGGGCAACTCGGACGAACGGAGCAGCTGGGGCGACTTGGGCGGCTGGAAGTTCAGATGGGGCCTTGATTGGCTCAGCGGTCTCAACTGGCCTCTGCTTCTCGTCAGCAAGAGTTCTCGTGTCAGCGCATCTCAAGGTTGAGATTAAACCCACCTCTTCATTGACCTTCTCCTGTTGAGCTTGCTCGACACTGTTTTTGAAATCCTCAACACCGTCCTCTCCCTCCTCTCCCTCTCCCTCCTTTAAACCGTGAGGCAACATGATGGCGCCTAAGGAATCAATTAGATTTTATTGTGTTGAATATCGGTTTTGCACACGAAGTCGTGTGGGTCGTTTGGGGTTTGTTGTGCTTCGTGCTTTGTGGGTTTGTTGACGAGTTGAAATCGAGGAGCCACGCTTAAGTTAGGTGATGGCCTTGGCTTAGTCCACAAACGGAGATTCCTCAATCGTAATTTCCTTATCTCCCAATTAATTGTATGGGCTCAATATGACGTCTCTACTAGCGTAAAGTTATAGTCCTAGTTATGGAAATGTTCATTTACTACCAATTACAACTTGTATTGGTTCTATCAGCTTTTCGGCGACCGTAGATAAGGCTTGGACATTGCCAAGATCTCGACGTGATATTAGTGAGGCCTATGGCAACAGTGAATTAACTTTTGTTATCGTTTTGATGGCCCGCTAGCCGCCGACGATCGCGTTTGTAGTGCTACAGTTGTTTATATGCTCAAAGACCCAACAATTCCAGCAAAGCTGCTTCTTGATGGCGAGATACAATATCCAAATTGCTATAAGCAAACATACCCCGTTTGCATTGGCACGCAGTGGCCCTCTTATCTCTGACTGTCTCTAGCTACATCTTTCGAGCTTCTCATAAGCAGGCCAGCAACTCCAGCCACCCGCGATATATTCACCTCAACATCCCTAGTTCCCACGCATCGTCCCAACTCTACCTTATGCATGCATGCTTATGAATGCCCTGTTAACATGAGCTGGTGCCTTCTTGAGGTACGGTACGGTATGACGGGTTGTACTAGTTCAGACCCTTCATCTCTCACTGTTTGCAAATCTCCAAGGGCCTTCACCGTGGAACTAATTTCAGCTCGATGGATCCCGGAACCCGGGACCGAACCTCTAGGATATTGATATTGGGATAGGTCAGGTTGGATTGAGCCTTGGAACTCTCTTATATAGAAATAGTTCCTTAGTTCTAGGTGTACACACTCTTGCGCCGAGTGATTACTTGTCACTGAGTCTGCAATACTTCAAGATGCCAGCAAGCCTCAACTTCATCGTATCTCTTGACACTGGTGAGCCTTGCTCATACTGATGCGCTTCCCAGGTTGCCTATCTCAACTCCAACCCCCACGAAGCTGAATGGTCGCGCAGTACTTGCCATTGTACCTACAGCTTCAGGTCAGATTGGTATCAACTCCGTCGAATCGCATCTGGGAAACCAAGATACCTATCTTGTTGGAATCTACGGCAGCTGCATCTTGTACATAACTGAGACAGATACATCAGCACATGTAGGTATTGCGTCTTAGTAACTTCCGAACGCTTATCATTATCTATTTATCTACGGATAAGCGGACAGTGGATCGGAGTAAACACCGAATACTTCACTATTTCTGGGGCCAAGACTGGCAATAGTTGTTGCAACTGTAAGTTAAACCTGATGTCTGACACTTCTCGAGACAATAAAGCTACAATTGACTTCTACAGGCTACTCCTGCAACCAGCGGTCAATGTGTTGGTGATATATCTTACGTTATCCCTGAAGCCTTAGCACAAGCTCTCCAGGACTCGGTTACCACTGCAATCGATGCATGCGGTTGGTAGTCAAAAAGCATAATGACGATATGGACCATGAGGCGATCTACTGGCAACGAAGAGCAGATGCGAATGCTGGTAACAGCCCGTGAGCCCGAACACATGAGTACATTGCTGATGTTTCTTAGTCCTTATCTGTGTATTTGAGAAGAATCCCAATACACCGGACCTGGAGGCGTGCTAGAGGCTTATGCACCAGCTTCCACGTAGCAAGAGATAAGTCTCACGATCTCACCCAACGCTCCCGCAGTCATCACATCGTATTTCGAGGCGCTGGGACATGTGTCAAAAGCAAAGCAAGCCATTCCTTGCCTAGCTGCCTATGCTGTCATCCTCGGCATCATGGAGAATCAGAGAATTGATCCCCGATCTCCAGATTTATTGTTAATAGGTAAACTCAACGTTCCTGGAAAGAGTCTGGCCACTCCAGTACCGGATATGGGTTGCACGGGGCAAAAAGTAACGACCTAGGATTCTCTCAGTACTTTCGACATGATCTTCAGGTTACGAGTTGGTGATCACTGGAACGGACTTAGTACCTATTCCGGGAGTATGATTGCCAGGGAATCGGTTTTGGTTACTGTACCGTCGCAAGTTCATAATGAATTAGGAGCTGCACTATATCGGCGCTGGCCTTTCCTGTTCAGGAGGAGGAAGCAAAATTCCCTTGTTTGGAGATGGTCAAATATGGCCCCCCGCAAATACTGGAGCAAGACTGGCTAGATGCTCAAGAAGCTGAAATCGTGGTCTTGAGCAACGGTGGAGGTGGCACTACGGGAGGAACTGGTAGTAAGTTCATGTTGATCCCAATCATCGCACATCAGATTGGCGAACAACGAGCTGACTCAGTCGTGTTGCTTAGCTCAAATCGCTCTTGCGTCATATATCAATCCAGTGGCGGATCCAAACGCATGGACTCGCGTTATCAACAATGCCTGAGACACTGTCTGTTGTAGCCAATGTTATCACTGGCCCAGGAGCGATTGTTGATACTAACTGGGCAAACGTGATTCAACGCTCTGCTTCCTCTGGTAAAACTGTACTTGAATACTTCCAAAAAGGTTATCTGTACGACCCTTCTCTATATTAATAAATCACGTCCAGTGTAGAGTTTATGAGTCGCGAGAATATCTCAAATTCGCGAGAATATCTCAAAGTCGACAGACAATTGAACAAGTCCTGGGTTCTAGATCCCCGAGCTCCCATTAGGATTCTACCTTGTATTTTGCCGATTCGCTGCAGGGGTGTGTTGCAACAACAGTTCCAAACTCGACTTGGCTCTACCACTCATGCGGATTGGGCTACGCAGATCCAGCAGGATGTAGACTTGTGGTACCTGCAAGGCCCCTGTGATGTTCTCCTTCTGATGAGATCTTGTTGCTAATTACAGAATGAAGCCTGTATCCTGGCCAGATTTGCGGTATCTTCTTGGACGAAGGTGCATATTTTCCGCCCTTGAATGTCGTGATCGAGCATCTTCGAAGCCGGAACTGATTTGTATCATTGCAGTGGAAGGATGATGATGATGATGATGATTACTTCCGCCCTCTGTGGAGACCTCCTAAAGAGTATTAGGACGTGCTAAGCTAGTGATTTACATACAAGAATACGCCAGAAAGCAAGTCAGTGAAGCGAGCCAGGAGGGCCCGTATGCCTTTTATTATTACATAAAATTCATCCCCCACCGGACGGGGAGGCTACAGTAGAGAGTGAGAGGAGCTTTCATCTGATTGTAGGCCCTAATGAGGAAGAGCTGTGCGTTCAGACGACAAAGGAATCGGCCCAGTGCCTTGGCCCGCAATAAACAGTCCATGTAATGGATTCCGAGGGAGACTAGTTGAGTCAAATGTAAAAGACAAAAGAAGTTTAGTTGTGCAAGTAGAGAGTGTTAGCCCCTGCTACCGAGTGTAAACTATTGTGTAGGAATTAGTGAGTTGTAGAAACTCTGCAAATCTCTGTGGCTCCTCTATGAGCCGTTTCATATAGGACCCTCTCCCTCACGAATTCATAAACAGCCTTTTGGGCTTAAAAGGCCAATTGTGCAGATATATGAAGATCTTCTTACAGAGTACAAGATGGTCGGGTGTTTGGGGCATGCCGCAGATGCACTCCAGGGTCGCATTATCATGATTGAACTTAGTGTGGTACCAGCTGAAGTCGCCATGCCCGGTTTGCACTGCTAGTAGCCGATGTAGTGTGGACCGTGGTAGATCCAGCTCAGGAAGGGGTTTCTCCACGCAGGTCACTTCCCATCTTCGCTACTGTGCCGAAAGTCTTGAGGATGCTGTCTTCCATCAGCGAGCACTGCGCTACGTTTGATCTCTCTAGCACACGATCGAATGCCACAGACTGTTGGTTCATTTGACAAGGGGTCTGTACACGGGACTGGCCGCTGGGGATTTGCTGCAATACCAGCTAAGGCATCTGCCTCTTCATTTCCTCTGATCCCCATATGACAAGGCGACCACTTGATTCTGATGTCCGCTGAGAGAAAAGCATCCTGGCAGTTATGAAATGCCCAGTGGGACGAGTCTGATGCGTTACCCCTCAGGTACCATATTACTAAGGTGCTGTCGATGCACATCCATATCCTATTACACCTCAGAGCTGCATTTTTAAGTGCAGCTTGAAGCCTTTTCCATGCTCCTATTGCCTCTGCATCAAAGACGTGAGAGAGACGAAGTACTGTGCCCAGGACATCTATCACTTTTCTATCGCCTTGGTAGACTGCATAGCCATATCCCACCACATGCACTCTGTCTTCCCACTGGTCTGAGCCGTCCGAAAAGATTAGTACGCCATTTTGTGGAGCGCACTTCGCCCATTCCTTAAGCCCTTTCGCAGCGTCCTCCTTTTTCATCCATAGAGTTGGACCGGTTCTCCAACCAGTAGAGAAGTATGGTAAGCGTAGCACTGGCTTCGGCGCAGCAGGAATCAGTGCTGCTACTCGTTGTATCCTCATAGTCCTCTGCCTTTTATTCACTCGAACGATAGTCTCTACTGGAGCCCTCCTTGCTAAGGGGTGCTTTACGTCCAAGGTTTGTATGCGGAGAGCCAGCCTTAAATTTGCGTCCTCAAGTGCAACCTCCGCGAACGGAATGCCTGAATCTCTAAGCAATGCGGAAATTGTAATAGTCCTCCAAACTGGAGGTACTCCTCTTGCAGCTAGTGTAATTGCACTTTGAATAAGATTCAAGTGCTCGCCAACCTTGGAGCTGACCATCGTGCCCTGGAGACCTGTTTGAGCCGAATTCGTCCTACCGGCATATCACACCTCCGTAACGTACAGTGCTGACGATAGGACGCAAGTCACTACAGACTTGCGAAGCGAGCTCGCTGGTGGGTCGTCCTTCGTTCTGGCTAAATTTCGGACGTGTTGAGCTACCTTTCTAGCTTGAGCTACTCTTTCGGAGACATGACAACGGAAGCGTAGCTTCCTGTGAAACTAAACGCTTAACCAGTTGAGAGCGAGTTTTTGTCCTGCTTTTGGAGCAGTACTAACAGATTCTATAACTAGGTCATCTCTGATATGCAAAGCTGGTGCAGAGAGTCCTCTTTCTGTCGTGAAGTGCATCATCTCTAGCTTTTCTGGCGCAAAGAAGACCTTGTTCTTGATCCCTAGTCTAGAATACCGCGCACGTCCTGCTTGAGCAATCTAATGTTTTGTTCGAGTAAGTTGCTAAATCTGTAAAGAGCTATATCATGGCGTAACCAGAGCGGAGCTCCTTATCTTGCTGCAAGAGTTCTGCTAAGTGTAGTATGTATAGAACTGGTGAGAGTGGTGACCCTTGCGGAGTCCCGCATGACACTTTATAGAAGGAAGTCGTACAATCCTCCAGCCGAACCGTTACTCTTCTACCTGTAAGAAAGCTACGAACAAGTCGGACAGTCGATACTGGCCAGCCCTGTTGTTGCATTCGTCGCAGCAGTTTATTTGGTAGTAGAGCATCAAAAGCTCCCTGTACATCCAGTGTTACTAGTGTCGCTTGTTTCCCTTGTGCAAGTGCCTTCTCGAGGTCATGGGTGAGTGAAGCAACCAGGTCCAACGCTAATCTCTTTTGGTAAATCTCCTGCGTGCTGGTTGTTAAAAACATTGTGAGATAGAGCTGTCAAAGCTAGTCGTTTTGGGACTATTCTCTCAAACCCCTTTGATATGCAAGATAGAAGTGCAATAGGCTACCAAGACCTCAAAGAGGATCTGTCTCTCTTAGGGCCAACCTTAAGAACAATAGCTACTTCAGCCCCCTTCCAACTATTGGGGAAATGGCTAAGTTCTAGACATTTTGAATAGAGACCATAGATATTATACTGTACTACCTGCCAGCACGCTTTAAGAAGACTTAATGTGATCCTATCCGTTCCTGGAGCCATTGCAGTGGAAGTCTTGCGGAGATGACAACATGTATGCTGAGATCTACCGTCTGATTACAGAAGGGAAAAAGAGCAAGTACTCCAGTACCTATACTGTTTTTAACCCGAGCGCCACCATGCAATCGTGCTTTGAGTTCAGGTTTGCTCACCCCGTCTGGCACAATGAAACACAGTTAAAATCAGGTAGTGATGACACGCTCATAACATACGAGCAGCCGCACGAGTCGTATGGCGAAAGCGTCTTTGTAACGAATGACTGAACCTCAGTTGATCCGAACAAGCTCTTGCACATCATCAACATCCCAGAATCGAATATAGCAGAAGAAATTGGATTGGCCGAGGCGCGCGGTGCAGGTAGGTCTACCTGAGCATTCTAACCCCCCAACACTGGTTAGCCTGCACTTTAGGTTGATGCAAATTATAAGTGATTCGCTGCCCAGCGTAGACAATACGCTCCCAGAGGATTCGTACATGCAGAGACTGTTCGATGCAATCGAGGGAGGGATTCCATTATCCTCTCCTATAAGAGCCATTACTGCCATCAAAGCCACAAGCCCAAGAACGCTGCCCATCACAGCTTACGACTATTTTTCTGTCACTCTGAGGTGGACCTGAATCGCTTCCTGTTGAACCTCACTCTATCTCTCCAAGGTTTCAGATTGATTGAATACAAACACCACTTTTTATAATCTGAGCCGAGCCGAGCATTGCGGTTGATCTTGACGACCTGGAGAATTGAATACCTATTCTTTAGTATCACGCAGGGCAATCGCTGCTGCCATGATGCACTGGTCTGGTGGCACTGTAATTACCAATTGTTAGAGACAGAGACAGAGCATCGGTTGTTCGAGGTGGTGGGGAGCTCCTGAAGCGGGGTTGTGGGTTGTGGTGATGGGTTGTGGTTATGGGTTGTGGTTATGGGTTGTGGTGATGGGTTGTGGTGATGGGTTGTGGTTATGGGTTGTGGTTATGGGTTGTGGTGATGGGTTGTGGTTATGGGTTGTGGTTATGGGTTGTGGTGATGGGTTGTGGTGATAGGTTGTGGTGCATGATGCATGTTCGTCATAGCTAAATATAAATACCCCCCCATCGGAGGAATTGGGATGCACAAACTAGCATCGAATCAGAGCATCACGTGCAAACCACAGATCTTCCATTCTTCGCTCCGCTCTGATCTTTACCCATCCAGAGAAGTGCGTGTTCCCAGATGGACATTCGGGTCTTTGCCTACCTGGGAGATGGCTTTGGCTGTGCCCTGTTTCCCAGGCTGACGATGTCTTATTGCTTTGCTCCTTCCCTGGTGTGGGCCAATCACGGCATCGTAGCACGCCACTTGTTTGAGTTGAATGCCATGCAGATGACGCAGGTTGAGTTCATACCAGTAGCACAACATTGAATTGGGCTGGACAGGTTTTAGTTGGGGGTGCAATGGTATCATCGTTACTGCCGTTGTTGGCACAACGAATAGCTAGCTATAAAGCTAACCAACTTCCTTCTTCTTTTCTACTTTCTCCTCTACATTCTCAACTTGAACTAACTTCCCGGTAACTTCAACACTCAATCACTCAATCACCCAAACACCCAAGACCAATTCAACACCTTGCATACCAAAACTTCATCATGTCTAACTACGAAAGCAACCAAGATTCCTACGGAGTAAGTCTTTGAGCTACACACCGACTCTTGAGACCTACACTGACGCCTCACCAGTCAGGAAACACTGACAGCTATGGCTCGTCTGGTCGCCAGGGACAATCCAATACCTACGGATCCAGTGATCGTCAAACTGGCAGTGACAACCTCAGAGTATGCTTATGAGAAGTGCATCTCAGTGATCTCGACTAACACGATGTAGTCTGGAAACAACGACAGCAGCTTCGGTGGAAACTCTTCGAGTGGCCTCGGCGGCTCATCCTCAGATAACTACGGCTCTACCAACACTTCGAGCGGTCTCGATGGCTCGTCCACAAACGACTACGGAGCATCGTCTCGCAACGAGGGCGTCTCAGGCTACGGTAACGAGTCCTCGGGCGTATCAGGCGGCATCGATGGTACCTCGGGCGGTCTAGGAAACGACTCATACGGCGCAGGCAACGCCTCCAGCCGCACTGGCCAAACCGGCTTCGGCGGAAATGACAGCTCAGACTACTCATCTGGAAACACTGGCTCCACAAACACCTACGGCTCCGGCAACAATGGTTCATCAAACAACTCCGGCTTATCCGGAAACACCGAATCATACGGCTCGAACGATAACTACTCGTCGTCCAAGAAAAACGATTCGACTGCCGGCAAGATGATGGAGAAAGTTGGTGGCATGGTAAAGAACGAGAAGCTTGTTGAGAAAGGAGAGCAGAAGCGTGCTGGTGCTGGTGCTGGTGCTGGGGCTGGTAGCAACGAGTACGGCTCGTCGAATAATGCTTCGGACTCATATGGATCTCGTAACCAGGATACCTATGGCTCGTCCAACAACAACAACAACAACAACAACTACTAGAGTAGTGGCTGTATGAATGATGACTTGGGAGTTTGGTTTGGCGTAGGAAGTCTCACTTGTAATTATCTATAGTTCAATCAATATCCGATGTCTTCCATCATTAACCTGCTTCTTGAGGCCGACCATATTTCAACTTGTGTGAGCTCTGTAGAGCCACTTGAGTATTAGATCATTCGAACCTCGTTCGCTTGCTCGGCGATCACGAGCATCAGGTTTGGTTTCCATAGCAGTAATTGCGCCAACTTGATCCATAGACTGTCTGTCAAGCAATGTATCGCACCGCAAAATTCCACCAAAAAGTCTAGACTTGTACGAGCTTTAAGGCAAATGTCGCACTTTAGATATTGCATTCAGTCCAAGTCTTTTCCCGCGTGTCAGCAGCTCCACTTACTTCTTTGCTGCCTCATATATGAGGCGTGACTTTATCCCGTGATCTAAAATAGACCTCGAAACGTGACCGGTTCTTTCAACTCATGTTCAGGAACCAAACATGATACATTAAACACCATGGCAAATGAACAGCGCGACTATGGTGGTGGAGGCGGTGGAGGGGGACTTGAGGGTGGAGGCTTCCAACCTGGGTTTGGGCGTGGGAGAGGAAAGCGTAAGTCGTGATTATTGTCCTGGAAGCCCCTGTCGTGTCGAAGAAAAACGTTTGGGATTGGGAAGTAAAAGAGGATGTTTCGCGAGGGAATGTCCTATGGTGGTTACTGGGATGCTGTATTTGTCACATGATGGGTCTTGTACCCTTCAATTGAGTATGGATCAGAATAGCGAAGCTGACTTTCCAGGTGCTATCACGGATTATGGATCTACTATGGTTCACTGGATGCGAAATCGACAGTAAGTAAATTCTGCATGCCTGTGTTCACGGAGGTCTTTCCAGCACAGAAACTGACGCTATGCAGGCCGAGATATAAAGGCGGATATCAAGGTGAAATGGAGCGGCCAAGTCCCAGCTACATCATAGATGTGAATTCTTCCCGCCATATGTTGAAGCTTGCTAACAAACACAGATGCTACCACCACTTGCGAGACCAAACAGCCCAGCAGACTCGATACCAGCCCGTCATCTTCACTCATCTCTTAACAAGATCAAGCACCCAGTCAACGTAGTAAAATGGACGCCCGAAGGCCGAAGACTTCTCACCGGCTCCAGCAGTGGAGAATTCACGCTCTGGAACGGGATGGCATTCAATTTCGAGACTATCATGCAAGCACATGATGTTGCGATAAGAGCAATGTCTTACTCTCACAGCGATGACTGGCTCATATCAGCTGATCAGGACGGTCTGATCAAGTACTGGGAGCCTAATTTTAACAATGTCAAAGTGATTCAAGGGCATTCTGATGCCATAAGAGATCTCGCGTTCAGTCCTACCGACACAAAATTCGTCACGGCCTCTGATGACTCTACGCTGAAGATATTCGACTTCGCAGGAGGCGTAGAAGAATCTACGCTTACCGGTCACGGATGGGATGCGAAATGTGTTGATTGGCATCCCACGAAAGGCTTACTAGTCTCTGGCTCAAAAGATCACTTGGTCAAGCTATGGGATCCCCGAACAAGTCGCTGTCTGACCACTTTGCACGGCCACAAAAATACTATTACAAAAACTCTCTTTGAACGAGTCCGAGGCCAATGTCTAGCAACCTCAGCTCGTGATCAAACAGCACGAGTCTTCGATCTCCGCATGATGCGTGACATCTGTCTCCTTAAAGGCCATGAAAAAGACATCGCCACCATCGCCTGGCATCCCATCCACTCCTCGATGCTCAGCACCGGTGGCAACGACGGTTCGCTATTCCACTATCTCCTCGACGAACCCAATACCCCCGCCGGTGTCGACATCACCGTGCCGCCCTACGAAGCTGACGATCCAACTACCGCTTCAGCACAGACTATCTACCCAGCACATAAGATTAACTACGCTCATGATTTTGCAATCTGGTCGCTAGACTGGCATCCGCTCGGCCATATTCTTGCGTCCGGCTCTAACGACCGCGTCACACGCTTCTGGACACGTGCGCGACCCGGCGATACCGATGTCTTCCAAGACCGCTACCACATCGGCGAAGCAGCCGCCGAGCAAATCGGCACCTGGGACCGTCGCAAGGGGCGCGACAAACGACAAGAAGAAGAAGAGCGGGAGATGGAAGATGAGAAAGAAGGTCTCGTCGACCAAAAAATGCCGCCGAAGCAAAACATCCCACTGATTCCCGGCCTCCCCATGCCAGGCACCGCACCGCGTCTTCCTGGCCTCGGCTCTGCGCTACCTCCACCTCCATATGGATTCGCAAAAGGTGTGCCGCCGCCGCCGCTGCCGGGCATGGATCCCGCGAAGCTGGCCGAGATGTTCAAGAACGGCCACATGCCCCCTCCAGGCCACTTTCCACCAGGCTTCGTGCCGCCGCCGCCGCCGCCGCCCGGGTATGGGGTTAATGGATATGGCCAATTTCCGCCGCCTCCTGCGCAGTTCCAGAACGCCGAGGAGCCGCCGGCTGTTGCGGGGAGCGTGAGGAGACGCGGGCCGCTGCCGAGTCAGGAGGAGAGCTTGCGGATGGAGCAGCAGAGGGGGCAGTATACGCATTCTAGATAATGTGGCATGAGGGGTTCTAATGGTATAATATTGGATTATATGGTGTTTAGTTTGCAGCAAGGGGAGTATAGACTAGCGAGATATACTTGCTAGCAAGTCGGGAAATTAGTCACAAAATAGTCACAAAATGATTTCTGAGATGTCTTGACGATGATGTGTATTTAGTTAGTTGTTTGTGCATTATCTTTCTCTGCTCTTCGCTCTAATCATCTATATATGCTACACAAAACCAGCCGTAGCTGATCCAGCTGAGAAATCAACGCCATGAATATGCATGTTCATCCCAATGCCTCTTGAAACGTCCTCCTCAGTATAGTAGTAATGGAAACAGTAACGCCCTTGCGAGCTCCTCCTCTGTGTGTTTGTATATTTTCCGTCCAACCTCTCGTATATTCCCAACGAGTGTGTAAGCAAGCAAGTACGCTAGCTCACTCACGAACTCGCACTCGAGTTCCTTGGACTCCTCCTCGGCCCTTCAACCTGGCTCGCACCCTTCGCAAAAGCCCTCTGCCGATCCGCATACTCCTTGATCACCAAACTGCACATGGTATCCGCACACAGCCTCGTGCGTCTCTGCACCGGCAACTTTGTCGCAAACTCCAGCCCGCTGGCCCTCTCCACCGCCTCAACGGGTACCTCAAAGTCCATCAACGGCTTCTCGTTCGGTATCTTTGCATTTGGCAGCACGAATGCGCCAACGGCCACTGGGCCGGAAGTTGTCCCGTCTTCGGCGAAGATGACTTTGTAGAAATGTGTTGGGACGGCGATGTTGGGTGGGTTCCCGATGACTTCGTAGGAGACGCGCCATTTCCCGTCTGTTGCGTCGCGCTTGGGGAGGTATAGAGGGCCCGTGACTATTCGGACGCTTGGATATCGTGTGGTGAGACTGCGGCAGAAATCCTCAAAATGCGCCCAGTAGTCTCGATTAAAGCCCTCGCCGACCTGCGGACACATGTTGGTCAGGAAGAAAGTATCGTTCATGGCGTCCTGACTCCATTTCGCGTCCGCAGCTGGCACTTGATGTCCTCGATCATAGCCACTTCTGAAATAATCTTTTAATTTCCCGCGGAACTTCTCTGGCACAGAGGGATCTTCGACGAAGACGCTGTGTTTGCGATCACCTTCTGAGGTAGCGAGTGATGCGGCTGTTATGTGTTCTGCGACCCAGGAGGGATTGCGTAGACGCCGGTCGAAGGAGGATATCAGGGCGTTGCGCGTTGCAAGGTCTGCTACTGGGCCTGGGAACCCATATTGAAAAAGCCCTGCTGGATCGACAGGCGGTATTTTGTTCTTCGCAGATATTGGAAGAGGGCCGGGGGCAGGTATAGGCACGGAAGCTGTACTTGAGGCGGTGAGCAAGGTCGAGGATGCGACTGCTTGAACTCTCTTGTCTGAGCGTGTAGAATACATTGCTGCTGTTACGCCGGCGCCAGTAGCTGCACTGACGGCTGCGATGATTGCTAGAGTTGTTTTTGACATCGTGAGAGCTTATTCAAAGGTCTGGGGGTGTGTTGGTTATATTTCAAACAGAAGAGGGCGGCTGATCGTTGCGTCTTCATGAGAGAAGAGCGACGTGATGGTGTTTCTAGGTCGGTTGATGTATGGCCGGAAGTCAGGTGCGGAAACTCAGCCTCTGAAGCATATCAGCCGCCAGCGCCCTTATAGGCTCCAATTTCAAGAGTTCCAGCGTGTAGATGCTCCTGTACCATACGTTTCAGTGACGGACGAGTGGGTGTTTCGGGCACCTTGATGGAGACAATGGCTTGGGATTGCTTGGTATGCATAGCGCAAAAGAGAAAGACGGAAGGAGCTACTGACAAAGAACACAATGGAGAAGAATAGGCTTGTACATAACTTTATAATACACATCAATCCAGCTCTCATCTTTCATTCGTTTCCTATATATATACATAAACTCTTGTCGTGCTATACGTTGTCCCAATAAGTCGGAGACATTTTGGACCACTTCGAAATCGCCCCGCGAAAGCCTCAGAGGTAAGGTACTGTGAACACCAGTCATCCATGACCATGATCACTCCATCTGTGAAGACTCGCAGACCCGTCTACTGTACTCGAACATGTTCACCCGACCTTGCAGAAATACCCCAGCAGCAGCAGCAGTTTTCAACATAGTAAGAATCAAAGCTGACCTCCTTCAGAGTGACCGACCATGGCGCAAATCGCATCAACAGGCAACGATACACGAGGATGGATAATGTGTGTTGCAAGCGCAATAGCCTGCGTCTTCGGCGCCAGCTTCATATGTCTCGACATACTGGTCCGCTGCATACCGGGAAAGCGAGATTTCGATATCCAGAAAAGCACGGCGTTCCAGGCGGCCTCCTACAGCTTAAGCTTTGGCGTTATGGTATGGCAGATGCACAGATCGTGGTGCTTGTGTCATGAAATAGGTGGCTAATGCTTGGGGTTGCAGATATACTCTTCGTTATACAAGATGTTGCCGTCGTCGAAGACTTACTTGGTTAGAGCGGGTTTCTCGGATCAGAATGCTGCTTGGATATTGCTGGGTAGCTTTTCGGGGGGATTTATTGGGATACAAGTGCTACTGAGGTACGGTCTCTACATAATTACGGGGAATGAGTGCTAAATGTTCAGGCTTGTGCATCCATATATGCCGTCGCATGTTGAGACATGCGACCATCAACACGAGGAGTTTCAAGACGAACCATCTGAACCCCAGAAACATGATCACCATGCGCATGTGAGGTCTACGGGCAACAGAAACGCCTCAGAGTCTACGCCGTTGCTATCCTCGAAGCCATTAAGGGTACGTGAAGGTCAAAGACTGAAATAGCTGTAATGAAATGCTGAATATCTCAGGGTATATTGAAGCCGACTAGGCCGCTACTCATGGGCCTTGATGGATCAGGTTCTGCGTGAGTGATACTCTTTTCGAACAAACCCCGAATATTCCAGCCATGGCTAACCATTACTCAGACCCGCACGACGAACTTCCATCATCGAAGTCCCACAAAGAGTCATGTCTTTTGTGATGGATAGAAAGAACCAATGTGATAAAGGTGGTCCATGTTTTGGATACACCGATCCATGCGGTCAAGAGTGCCATAAAGTGAGTATCTGAACATGTCACGAGGACGACTCATTCTCATCATCATTCGTACATACTAACATAAGGCTATAGACCAGTCGGCGAGCTTCCATGCGCACCAAATCTCCCACGAAACAAACACCAAGAAGACCGATATCACTCAGCATTTCCAGAAAACAACCTACCATCCAGGAAAACAATGATGCATCGGAATCTTCGATGACAGTAAATCCAAGTACATCATGTGATACTGGAAATGATCATGATCATGGAGACCACCCACCAAGATCGGCTGTCTTCGACCTGGAGAGTCAACATCACCACCACGTGCCAGAAAATGCTTAGTAAGTCTCAATGACCACTCTGTCTAGAAGACCGTAGCTGACATTCCTAAGCATGAGCACTGGGCTCCAAACGTCCATTGCTATCGCCTTGCACAAACTACCCGAAGGTTTCATCATGTACGCTACAAACCATGCCTCGGTCTCCCTCGGAGTTTCTGTCTTCTTTGCTCTCTTCATCCACAATCTAACAGAAGGCTTCGTGCTCGCGCTACCTATCTATCTCGCGATAGGCAGTCGCATAAAAGCAATGATATGGGCAGCTGGTCTCGGCGGTCTGAGTCAACCTCTAGGAGCTGGTATAGCAGCGTTGTGGTTTCACATCGCCGGTCGTGATGGTAGTCAGCCCGGACCAACAGGTTATGGATGTCTCTTTGCTGCTACTTCTGGCATCATGACAAGTGTCGCATTGCATTTGTTCGCGGAGGGTTTGAGCTTGAATCATAGCAAGAACATGTGCATTTTCTTTGGCTTTGTGGGAATAGCGATCTTGGGAGCCGGAAATGCGCTTACGAATTGAGATTGCATGATCAATGATATGAGGCATGTAGCACGGTGTTTTTTCGACTTTGGCGTTATGCTTTATGGCATATAGACTGGATTCATTAGTCAAGGTTTTGGCGCCCAAACACTGGTCGGTAGGATAGCTGTCGTTCGTTCCAATAATTTGTTCTGCACTGCTTCTCCGTGCTTCTTCCAATGAGTACCGGGACTTTCTACTCTAGGACGAGTAAGAAGCAGGACAGCCGTGTCGTGCTTCGAGGTGAATCGAGAGACTGCAGCGCATTCATAAAGCAAATGGTTGAAAGCAAATGCCTAGGAGTAGATTTCAGGTATAAATCCAATACTCATCATCGGAACACACAGCTGACTGGGTTTGAGGTCTCGTTTCCATTAGTCGCACATCATTTGAGGGAACTAGAATATGGGAGAAGTGAGACTCAGGGCCAAACAGCTGCGTTGAGAAGCTTCTACCTTTGCTGATTGTAGTTATAAATATGCGTTACACCTCCTCCAGTCACTATTTTAGCAACTCAAGGCGCAACAAGACTGAGAACTCGACGAACAGGTCTACAGCTCATGTCCTGCCTGAGCCCTCCAATTGACAAAAGAAGCTGTAAGACGACTCCTAGAATTCCAACTGACTGGTACACTTCCTCAGCTTACATTCATGTAGTATCAATTTGGGAGGTTTGGGCAGCATCTTCGTACTATGCTTCCTGGTGATTGCTCTGATCAACTTGTCGGACTATCCCCCTCCCCACACACCTCATTTTCGTCTGGAAACGTACTAATGACCGGTAACAGGCGCAGTATAAGGTGGAAATTGCTCTCATATGATGATGATGATGATGATTCCATTAGAGTGCTGTATCAGCCAAAGGCTATGTAACACTTTTGGCCTTCTTGCCTAGGCCAGATACCTATTCCTCGGATAGTATATCTTCCTATTCTATATCCCTTCTAGTTTCCTCCACAAAGTAGAATATCCTCTACAAATATACATTTGGCCTAGCACTTAAAGTACGCAGATTAGCCCGTTTACGTACTACCAACCAACCAAACGTTGAGTTTAAGTGTGCTGTCTCGTAGGGAAAGTTTGAAAACCAAGCTGGTACAAGAGATAGAGCGAGAGCCCAAGTACCGAAGTACACAACCAAAGGGCGTAGCTCCCGATATCTCTCAATCCAGCTCCGGGGCGATGAGTTCTTTGTATGTTCCTTTGTGTAGTCCCGCCAACCAATATATCCTCCTCTTCTTCATTCCTCGGCGCCTCGGGTTCGAGGTCAGGGTCTGCTAGAACATATTGTAACTGAATTGTCGAGACGAAAAGGCCTAGTCGAGTCCCATAGCCAGGTCCAATATCGCAACGAGTGAGAGAAATCACCGGAAGCTCATTAAGAGAAGCCCTTCGTATCCAACGGGGCTAAGGTGCGAGTATGTAGAGTAGAGAGCGGTACGCCGACCGTATCGAAGATACCGGAGGTTTTGGAAAGGGAAGTGAAGTTGTTGACATCTTCGCAAAGGAGAGCAGTGTAGTAGGGATCCGCATCTACCGATTCGTAAGAATCGGCATGAGATATTGCTACTGAATCGATATCCGCTGTATCCTCCTCATCCTATATGTTCGTAGTCGTGCGTAGCGCCAAGAGTTGGGCGAAAACTCTGATGCGGAGGCGGCTTCGTTCAAAATGGCGGCATTTGGTCGGACGAGTACAGCCACTGTACACCATGGTTTATCGAGCTGTGAAACGAAGTCGCAGATGTTGCCGAACGGTGAAAGGGGGTTGACTCGCTGGCGTGAAAGCGCGAGTTCGATGTCGTTGCGAGAGCTACAACCTAGCTATCCTACATCTCGGAGATAGTAGGCGTTTACAGCTGGCACCAACGTGATGGTGGGAGTTTGAATTTGCCAGCCTGCTCTCATATGTTCTGCGCGGATTCTCTACCTCATTCCACTTCCACTCACGGCGGTGGTTCTTACGTACGTCATTCTTATGCTTTCGGTTTGCTTGGGTATGCTGTGATGAATATGGGTAGAAGGTTGGAGGTATTGGGTTTGTGCTGGGGCGTGGAGAGGAATGGCTGCTAGGAGTCGTGATGAGAGGCACTTTGATTATGACTGCAATACGACATGTTGTTGGGGCGAACCGGACATGTGATCATCATACAGCGCATCAGGAGACCTCTAGCTTTAGGCACACCAGCATCGTCCGCAATGTAGGGTTGGCTGAGCTCTGATTCCTCCTCAGCTGAGACTTGCGCTGCACTTGACATACGACCGCGTTTTGAGTCTGCTCCTTTCATGTATGGAACAAAATTTCAGGATATGCTAGATCAAATTTCAGAAATTTACGGCTCCATAGATATAACTGCAAAACTGACGCTCTATGTTCCTTCTTAGCCAGCCCGCGAGATCTCACCTATGCATCAGGATGCGAACAACACGAACAACCCACCTCGAAAGCACCCAGAATGTTACCAGAGCTTTCGCAATGGTGTTGCCAATCACTCCATCCCATAGAATTCCGAATTTCCTGCCCCTTGCTAATACTAACCTTTGCAAGAAACTCAGCTTCTTCTTGCTTTTCAATATAACCATGGACAAGGCTTTGCGCCATCTGCTTTCATCGTTGACACTCCAAGCCTCAAAAAAGGCTGACAGATCAGTACAGAGACAGCTTAGCTGCGTATTGGAATTTGATGTTGATGCCTGTGATTGTTTATGTGAGATATCCGGTAGACCCAAGGTGATATCTCCTGTGGTGTGTTGGTGGCTTGGTTTTAAGTTCTAAGTTCTGAGAAGGGGTATTGGGGAGATGTGCGACTTTTCAATAATCGGGAACTTGAGTAGATATCTTTCCCTCTTTGGTAGCTAGACTCTTGGACTTGGTCGGAGTGAAAGACGGCAACAGCTACACAAATGGCTACATGTTTGTATCAGGCGTTCATCACCCTCCCAAGCTGATGTTGACTTGGACCCACCTCTGGAGCTTGGATGCTCGCATGCTGCTTCTCGATTCGTTTCTATCAACAATAGACAGCCGGATCAAACACATTTCTCACCAGCGCCGATGAATATGGATCTCGTTACAGGGTTAAGAGAGTAAGATGCTATTCTCATGGACAACGCTAGCTTGATCTGACAGAGATATAGTTATTTGGGACTTTGCTACGTGTACGCGCGTTTCGTCCCTGCAACTCCGAGAACGATATTCTAATGGTCCGAGCTTACCAATATGCATCCTTCGCGACCTTGGGATCAGTCTTTTATTCCTTCGAGCCCTCATTGAACCGTTCGTACCCTGTGTGCCTTGTCATCTACACAGACATAGTTGACTTACCCCCAAGGCCGTATTCATTTTGGGTACTATTGGCAGATTCTGTCCTGCTATTTTTCTGGATGACTGGGCGGATAGCGGTAGAGAATAATATGCTCATAAATTGGGGCTTTTCAGTGGTTGAAGTTTTCGCTTTCAGGATTTTGAGAATAGCAGAAGCGGTGGCTTTTGGCGTGGCTTGAGGTTGTCAATGCTCGCACCTCTATGCAGGCATACAGAAGATATGGAAGACATTGACATCTGGATATTATAAGCAATCGGGTGATCGACTCCTTCCTACAGTTAAGTTGCTCAATCAGTATATATTTTTCTTATGTCACGACGTTCCGTCAATATCCTTACCTTCGCTGAGTGTTTTCCGCGCTGGATAAAGCTGTTCTTTTGAGCAGCGACTTCATTGAGAGGACGACGACCGAGAATGAATCCAGACCATTGGTATGACCTGTGTCGCTTTTGCCTATTACATGCATCGGTAGAAGTCATAGAATGTTAAAGATGCGCTCCCATACTCCATATTTAGCCACTAATAACGTCTGCAAGCTCATTGTTTATTTTGTCAAAATAACGCATTATACATCTGAAGGGCCAAATACCCGTCTTTTGTGTCAAGCTGAGTATTTCAAAGCTTGAAGATGGAGCTTCGGTTGACAGGTGAATTTCTGCCGGGCACGTGGCGTTCCTGCGACCTGACTTATGGACGGGTAAGCTCCACATTCTCCCTTGATATCCCAGCGCTTGCTGGAGTTAGCCGACTACAGTTCTCCTGTAACTAGTAGATCCTTCAGGGAGAGAGGGTCTCTACTCTCCGGATTTTAGATGTATATAGTAAATGCTGGCGGCCCAGCACGTCCTACTTCTGGCACGTGACGTAGAGTGCACGGACCCCGGACGTCAATATTACTACTACTCCACAGTCTCCCGCTTACCCTCCTGCATCATCGAGACGCTCGCTAATAATCCACGTAGTATTAAAGCTGCAATGAGGTTTGGAGTGCTACAAATTTTGTCGAATCTATAGAATTCGTCTAGATGTATAGTACAAAAATTTAGTTACGAAATTGGTCTGACCCTGAACATTCATTGTATCATTTGAGGGATTCTAGGTCCCGAAAGTAAAATAATAAAACTAATAAGGGAAAACGAGTGAGTTCCGGGAGCGGGAATTTTGAGGACTTCCTGGATACCGCTCTTGGATTCTATTAGAGAGTTGAGAATGATTTGTTGGGTGAATTTGAGTTGTTTGAGCGTGTTTTGAAGCACTTTTCTCTCTAGGAAGTCGCCACAGCATTCCACCAGCTAAAAGTAGGCCATGTATATAAGAAATCCTTCCTCCGCAATGTCAACAACAGCACTATCCGAGGTGCAGGTGTGGAAGGCATGAAACGCCAAAATACTTTTCTTAGAATGCCCTGAGACGAGCGACACTCTGTATTGTGGTACACGTAGTTCATATTTTAGATTCTATAGAAAGAGCATTCTGTACGAGTGTGGATGGTTGGATGGGAATCCCTGGTGGCTGTCCCTTTCGAGCTTGGCCCTTGATTCTTCTGATTTTTTTTGCTTGATTTGAAGTCCTATCATAGCAAAGCTGGTGCGTGTTGCTTGAGCTCTTTTGAGAGTGGCGAAATTAGCTAGCATATCAGCTCTCATTGCCTGGTATATATCTGTGCCTATGAACTAAGGCATAATTCTTCTGGAAATACTCTACTCGTGCCTCTGAAAACTCATATGAGAGCATCACAGATTGGAGTCTCCCAGAATAATCTGTTCCTCTCCTTGGTGTGCTAAGAGTGCTGTTCTGAGATGTGGTAAACAGCCCACTCGGCGATCCGATGACCTCGGGGGATTGTACACATTATGTATCACAATCTTTGATATTATCTCCGCGTTTGAGGTTCGTGTGGTGATTTCGACTGTGCTCAGATCTCGAGTATGTCCGGTAAATTTTCACCTATTTGGATCGATCTTTTTGTTGACGAATAAGCAGACTCTTGCTGGTGTTTCTCTGCTATCTTTGGGGAGGCATAGGTGAAATGAGTGTAAGAATGGGTTGTGAGTCGTCGGGATGAATGAATTCCTCCATGGCTCCTGGAAAGCCAGGATGTCGTACTCCAGGATCTTAGGGTCACAGAGTAGCGTTGCCATAACTTCGTCCCTCGATCTCATGGCATTGTACTGTAGGATCTCAAGTCCGTCTTTGTTGTAACTCGTGATTCTTCCGTATTCCATTGGGAGCTGTGTAGTGAGTTCATTGTGAACGATTCTAACGCTCGTCTAGAGGGCATATGCGGTCTCCGTGGTCTCTGGCTGCTCTCCACCATTATCGTATCCTCATTCTCCTCTTGCGTGCTATCCACCCTGACTTCCGTATGGACTCTTTTAAGAGCTCTGCCTGCTTGGTAGTAGTGATTGCGTCGACGATGGTAGTCCCGTGGAGGTGGTGTTTAGCCTGCCTCTTTGGGATCGGTTCATCATAGCCGCTGATTCCGCTAATGTTGCGCTAAAGGTGACGCGTTCACTCACTGGCATCTCTTTCGTTGATGGAACAAAGTGATATGGTTGTTGAGCATCGTATGCAGTCTTGACCTTGTTCAACTCAGTCTTCCGGACTGCGCAGCGATTATTCCAAGCTTCGTGCGCTCCTTTGCAGACAGCGCACTTTCTCGTAGCGGACTTGTCAATCTTGGTAGGGCAATCTTTCGAGTTGTGTGCTTCTGCACAGTAGCCACATGCTGTATTTGCTTTGAACTGGTTCGTATGTGGCCGTATTTCTGGCACTTGTAGCATTGCTTCAGTCGGCACTGTCTGTCGTACCTTTCGCACTGGAACGCCTCGCCTTGCCAGATGAGACACTCGTCGATGATCTTGTTTGCGTCTTCTGGGTTGGTAAGTTAAACAATAATAGTGGATGCTGATTTCGTAAGGGCAGCCTGGACAGCCATCCAATGTACTTGATGTCCGCATTCGGTATAAATGATCTGTTGTCATGCAATAATTCCGCTTTGATCTCGTCGAACTTCTGCGTATCCATTGAACTCGTCCTAATCCCGTGTGCAAGTATGCCGCTGATCAACCATTGCGCATGCGAGCCCTCTATATCGCCAATAACTTGAGAATTGCTGACAGTACGGTCTTGCAGTGGTCTTTTCAACATCTTCGTCATCTTTCAGCTGGCCGGTACGACTTCGAAGCACCCTGATAGGCTCTTACTCGGCGTGTAAGCTGGCAATCTCGCACGTTATCATGCTCTTACTAATCTAGGCGTACCAGCGAACAATGTTGCTCCGTGGGTTGTTTGCTCTTCCAAGCTTGTAGGGAGTTGAAGGTCAATCGCCACACTTTGGCTGGCTATACCCTGTATGCTTTCAGACTGGTCAGCGGTATTATGTGTCTTCTCATTAAGTACAACTACTTCTGGGGTACATATTTGTCCCCATGCTTTGTAAGTGCGTTATCTGCGAGCACCGGTGGGTGTCGGAATTATGTGACCACGCTAAATACAGACGAATTTAAAGAATCATGATAACTTAGCATTTAATTAATTACTACTTTACGTTACCATTTGGCAGCTTCAATGGCGTTCCCACCGCTTCTAGTAAGGCGTCTGCATCGGTAAGTCATATCTGAAATGCGCGAACGGATCTCTTCTGTTGTAATCTTGTGTCATCCCCCTAAACTAGCATGCTTCATCTCCTCATCTTTATAGAATGATAGACGCTGTAGTCTTTGCTTGCTCATATTCCAAATGCCTTCAACCGGACTTAAATCGTGCGATTGAGGGGTGAACATGATTTTCCATCCAATTAGCGTCCTGAAGTGCCAGTGCGAGACTTGATTTACGCATGCCATGAGAAGGGTCCCCATTCTCTTATAAATAGTACGATTTCCTGTCTCGAAGTCTGATTTTAGACAGTTCTTTAATGTTGATAGGCAATAGCCTCTTGACATAGAACTTCTGGGTCATATGGTCACCAAAAATCTTCTCGACTTTGTGTGACTTCGTAGCTTCCCATTCTTCAGCCCTTTAGAATAGTTAGCTCTTCAGACTCAGTGGCAGGTCAACGACGAGGTTTCGGGGGCATAGGAGGTCGTTCGATTGTATCTTCTTCGTCATTATGAAACTGAAGCTCTAATTTCCCTCAGCAGTTGATAGATGCAGGGATATGGAAGGCCGAACTTCTCTTGTCTTTTCTTTTCATAATATTCTCGTCGCCGTACTGTGTTCCTTGCTCTCTAAGTACAGCTTGCGAAGAAGGATCGCTTTACTGATGGCAAGATATAACAAAATTTTCGGCTAAATGAGAGCCTATTTCCTCTCCGGGAATCACCTGACTCTTCTTAGTATTTTAAACAGTGGATATACAAGCTGTAACTATGTGAGCGCCGAGGGTGCATCTAACTATTTGTAGTTGTCTTTGCTCCAGAGCTCAAGGGCACTGCCAAGTCGAGAACAAACAGCACTGCATTCGTAACTCAGTTGGGCTCCATTAAGCATACAAAGACTTCTTAGTCACGCCTCCATATCATCACAGCAGCTATACTTGGCAGCTTTTCAGTGTATCAATCAACATGTGACAATACGAAGCTATAGAAATTCACGTCAAGTATACTCTCGACGCGGAGAAGGGACTCAAAGACATCACCCCGATCACTACCAACGACACAAAGATTGTACTCAAGGCATTAAAAATCCCCAGAACTTTGTATGTGCAGTATCTATCTCTTTTGTCGCAATAGAACCAACCAATAACCCTTCCATAGTCACCAATGCGCTTCGATTGCTGCTACAGTATAAATGGTACACCCTAGAAACCTCTAAGATGACAATCCATGGCTCATCGGGCCCCACACTTCTTTCCGGTGATGTACAGCTTATTCGTCCGATGGCATTGTGTGTGGCGATCTTGATCATTGTGATCGTTGGGATGGACCTCGCAAAAGACCGCCGGATATCTACGACGTTAATTTCCTTCCTGATCATGATCAGTGTTACCGCCACAGCGGCGGTGAGCTGCTTCGAATGTTCATTGGACGGTGATGCTGCTTGCGAGAACACCGACGTCCTCTGTGAGTTTTCACTACCCGTCTGCTAGACAATTACTGACCTCAGAACAGGACGCTGACCTATCCCATTTCCCCCTCTGCTCTTTACCATCGTCGGTGCTTGGTATTCGGCCCCTCCTTTATTCGTGGTGCGGCATCCTCTATTATTTCTACCTCACTGTACATATGGCGTCATCCGGGGTCCTTCGAAAGCCTTCGGAGTTGGTATAACTCTTCCTGGAGATTGAGTAAACTTAATCACCGAAGAACTGGAAGCTGCAGCTAACGAAAGAACACAAGCCATCGATATCAGGAGCCATTGGTTGTTCTTCGATACCAGTTATCTGAGTGCTGCTCATGCGGCTGAGGTCCGCTTGAGCTTCCTTTGTCTCCGGTGCGTTCGTCGATATTCGGAAGATGGTACTATAAAGATTTGAGACTGTCTTTTCGCGGACGTCGGGGACGGAGCGCAGATCTGTAAGTAGCGAGATGTCATAGCTCCGACCGAGTTGAAGGTTGCGATGTCTCCTACGCTTGACACATGCTGGGACATGCCGCATATGAAGAGCTAGTGTTATATTGGAGTGTACTTGCACGGATGTAGGGTATTGTAGATCACCACAATAGAAAGTCTTGTCTGTGGATGGACTTATAACGCAGATGGTATCCATATACTTGCTACAGTAAACGTTCCACAGATATTCAAAGCCCCTCCTAAGACCCCTCCTAAAGATTGAATACCAGTAACGTGGTTGCACATCGAGTCGCGCACTTTTCCCTAAATTTTACCCTACCAACTTTCATACGCGTCTTTTTAACCACCACAAATGGAAATTCATACTAAAGAAGCCAGAATCATTCTTGCTATTGACGCTATCCGATCATCCAGAAATATTAGCTGTCGGTCTGCTGCACAAATCTATAAAGTGCCTGAATCAACACTTCGCGACAGAATGGCCGGCCGAACCCCACGCCTCGAAACTCGACCTAATCGTCATAAATTAAACGAC